>JANHFL010001699.1:39796-57793 GCA_032468155.1 Oxyrhabdium leporinum | reverse complement strand
CCCCCCCCCCCCCCCCCCCCCCCCCCCCCCCCCCCCCCCCCCCCCCCCCCCCCCCCCCCCCAACACCTATTAAATAAAAATAATAAGTGAATAAAAAAAATGAATGAAAAGTTTAATAACTTCAACAACAGTTGAAATCCAGTAGTCATAAGGAATTGTAGAATTTTGAGTATAAAAATAAAGGGAAAACAGCACACATTTGCCGCCGTTATCCAGGGTCAGGGCAGATTGATGTTCCTCCTGGTCACCAATCAAGAACAGTACACATATTTAAGAAGATGTAAGTCGTTTGGGCTATAATGTAAAGTTCAGAAATTAAATTCTCTTGTTATTTTTTTAAATCTGAAGATGGGATCTAGCAACGTGTTAATTAAAATGGAGATGTCTTAGGATGCCCTTTTTGAAATTCTAGCATTCTTTGGCATTTGAGTATGGATAGTATGGATGATAACTTTTTCTCAAATGAGTAAATATAAAAATAGCTCTATTAAAATGGTATTTTATACATTCTAAATTTTTGAAGCTCTCTTTATTTCACTGTAAATTCATAGAAACTTTTGAGATTAAGACAGCTTCTATGGTTGCTTACTAACCTATAATAAAAGCATGTATGCATGTCAAAATAACCTAAAGAAAGAAAAAAAACAAAAAATTGCCAAGGGGGGAAATCTTTTGATTTTTATAAAGTCCTTTGAGCAAACAAAAAGCTAACAGGAGTTTCATAGAAGTTTAGTTGGAGAATTCAAACAGTGTTTTCCTCTAAATTGACAGGCTAACCTAGGTGCTTAACAAGGCAAGAAGAAGAAAAAAATAGGCCTTTCTATTTATGGTAACTTAAATTATAATCAGTGACTGTAACCGTGTCCTACAGTGTTTATAGCCTAAAAAAAATCTGATATATATTTGACAATAGAGAAAGCTTGTAGCAGTGCTTGAAGTGGGAATACTTCAGCATCAAGTGGCCAATTTCAGCTCTTAAGAAAAGTTTTGTTAGAGAGAAGCAGACGAAGGATGTATTGTATCTGACAAAAAGGAGAATCAATCAAGCTCTTTAGATGAGAATGACAACCAGAAAACAAGTTATAGAAGATACTGTACCTCACTGATATTTAAAATTAGTCTTCCAAAAGAAATGGGCTTAAATCTCTAGAGAAGGAACAAGTTTTGGCTCAACAGGAAATGAGAGTCTGATGCCTTGAAGAACACAGGGGATACAATTGCTACCACCAAGGGAACAAAGAGAAAAGTTATACTAGATAATCCCCTATTAATGTATGCCAACTGGACTCACTGACATAAAATATGCTTTCTCCAGGACCGAGGATCAAGTATATGATGATATGACTCATCAAGCCTATGGGAGGAATCCCTTCTTATTCATCCATGTGTGAATAATGTTAGGAGCAGCTATAACAAAATCACACTGGATTCTGCAAAGGAAAGCAAAGAACGCAGGAGCTCAGTTGCTATTGTCATCAATCCTTCTAGCCCAAGGAAAATATTTGAAAAGAAGAATAACATTTGAGTGACAACCTATAGAAGCAAAAATATTTGTTTATGGGTTGTTGAACTGCATTACCTGGATGATGATCACATGGTGGATTGTACCTCATTTAGACCCAGATAATGATTGGTCAAATCATGTAATCTGAAAAACTTTAAATAATTCCACAGGCTTGGAAAATAATCCTGGATATGAGAAATTTGGCTCAACAAGAGTAAATAACTAAATAGGAATGTATTAATTTAATGAAAGTCAGGTGGAACATTAACTCAACATTATGTTTATATTTGTTCTTGATGTGATAATACTCATTTAGCTTGAATTCATATTACATGAAGAGAATTATGATATAATAGATATGCAGAAAATTATTATAGTAAGAATATTCTTGTGATTGAAATACAGGAATTCTGTATGCTGCTTCTGTCAACCACTCAGCTGAGGAGTGAATATGAGTGATACTTTTCTAAAAACAAATTGCAGATCTTTCAAAGAGGCATGAAGTAGTATTGAAGGTTTTTTTTTAAATCCTCCCATTTCTCTTGGGAAACAAATTCAGTCAACCATCATCCATCCAGGAAATTCCTGATCTGTCTTGCTGACATTTCCCTCTTCAGTAGGTGAAAGAAGGCATGAGGCCGTCAGCTATTTAAGTCCTTTCAGCTAGGACTTAATGCTAACAAGTAGGGAAGCATAGGTAGTCCTCGCCTTACAACCACAATTGACCCCAAAGTTTCTGTTGTTAAGTGAGACACTAAATGGGGCAAATAGTGTTGCCCCATTTTACAGCCTTTCCTGCTCCGTTGTTAAGAATCACTGCAGCTGATAATTTAGTAACCCGGTTGTTAAGTAAATCTGGTTTCTCCATTGACTTTGCTTGTCAGAAGTTGCAAAAGTTGATCACATGACCTCGGGGCATAGCAAGGGTCATAAATATGAACCAGTGGTCAAGCATCTGAATTTCAATCACATGATTATGGGGATGCTACAAAGGTTGTAATTGTGAAAAACGGTCATAAATCACATTTTTCAGTGCCGTAACTTTGAATAGTCACTAAATGAACTGTTGTAAATCAAGGACTACCTATATAGACAAATGAAAGTAGAGTACACTTTTGGGACAAATAACTATGTAATGTTGAAGCTCTTACTTTTTAAGAATTTTAAAGAGAAATTGAAGGTGAGTATAGAGTGAAATTCAGGAAAGAGTTTTTTAATTAGTGCAGAAAAATTATAAAAAGAATTTCAAGGCAAGAGAAAATAACCCAAAACAAAAACCCACAAGCAAACAAATAAAAAAGTATTTGGGGTTGAGAAAGAGGTTACATTGAAGAAGTTCTTATAGGAAATAACAAAAGATAGGTTGGTGTGAATTTGACAAATTAAAATTCTTTAAAAGTAGGTTTTCTTACTTGATCTTTATGTTCAAAATAAAAAGCAAATAATACAGTATGTCACCAATAACAAAGACAAGGTAGTAGGGCTACTCAATTTTTTTTTCTGTTTCAATCCTTATTCTGCATCAGAAAGAATAAAGAAGAACTTTATTTGACAAGTTGGTAAAAAAACCAAAAACCTGGATTCCAGATCAGGCTGGCAGAAACGTATAGAAGAACTACTGATTTTGAATATAAAAAATGTCATAGAATAGATACAGTTTTATTCATTGCCATCCAGTATGCAAAAGACAGAATAATATTCTTAGAATGCCAGGAGTAGATTTTGGCTAAATGTAAAGAAAAATGTCCTAACAGGAAAAGCTGCTTGACATTGGGGCCATTTACTCAGAGTTGTGAACAACTCTTCACTGAATATATTCAAGCATAGTCTTGACCACTATTCATTGGGATATTTTCATTTAGATTCCAGCATTAAGCAGAATTTGCACTTGGGGGCCAAAATATGTCCCTTTTGATTCTATGAGTATTGAGCAATTAACAATTTGCACAGCAAATAATATTAATATCTTGGACCTTGTAAGTTGGAATCTGGCCATCATCGGAATGTAGATCAACAGAATTCAATATATATATACAGAAATATGTGTGTGTGTGTGTGTGTGTGTGTGTGTGTGTATGTGTGTGTGTGTGTGTATGTATATATATATATATATATATGTATGTATGTATGTGTATGTATGTATGTGTGTGTGTATATATAAAAAGCCAAATACCACTTACTCATCACAAAATCTTCAGAACGGTAAAGTCTACAGACTTGAAATTTGGCATGTATGTTCCTCTTGGCTTCTAGGTGCTCGCTAAGAAAGGATTTTTCGAAATGACCATCAGATCATTAGTATTACTTATACAGTATAATTAACACACTCTGATGCTAAGGAGTTAGACATTCTACTCCCCCTCCCCACCTGCAAAGAACTCTGTTACATGTTTATGGTAATTTGTGATCAATAAAAGTCACATAGATATCCATAGCATAGGAGTTCTGTCACTTGGAATAGATATAATTACAATCTTAAGGTTAATCAGGCTCTGTAGATATATTACAGAAACCTGATATTATTTCCTTTAATATGCTTGCCCAATTAGATAGCATGAACCCATAATTATTTGGATCAAGGTCATGCAAAGCATTCACCATCAAGTTTTTAGAATTCAGCATATAGCCAGAGAGTTAGTTTGGTGTAAGGGTTAAGGTGCTGGTCTAGAAACCCCAAGTCTGTGAGTTCTAGTCCTGCTTTAGGCTTAAAAAAACCAAAATAGCACAGCACAGCAAATTGCATACGAAAGTCAGTGTTGGGCATACAGTTGAAGTGTAATATATTCCTATTGATATATACAAATTACCAAGTGGACCCTTGCATTTTTAACCAGTTGCAATTCCAGATTGTCTTTGAAAGCAGCTCTGCATGGACCAGATATGTTGTTAGTGCTACTCTTGCTAGAAATATCAATAACAAATAACATGTGAAGGTTATTTATTTATTTACATATAGGCTATGTCAATAGCCTCCCCAAAAGAATCTGTTTGACATAGCTTTTTGCCATTTCTACTATTCAAATACTACCTACCAACTAATAACATTGTAATAAAATATATAATTAAAAATATAACACAAAATAATTTTACAAATTTCAAATTATTTCTTTTCAGTTTTTATATTTAAAACAATCAGTTCTTTTATATTACAGTGTAGCTTCAAGCTTTTCAAGTTATGACTAAATTATGACTTCTTAGAAGCTCATGAGCAACTTGGCGTAAGTTTGAACTTTTTAAAACTGGTAAAGCTTGGGTAGAGTCAGATTCACTCATGCTTTCCTTGGGCAGTCCTCCAATGAGCTGGCATAGGGGTAGACAAACTGATGAGAAATGCCTGGAACAGATTTTGAGAGATTGGACAAACAGTAGATTTAGCCATCTGTCCAAATGATCTGTCCATCACAGCAATGTTATTCATTATTTTGTTATTAAGTATTTTTAACTTTTATTCATAGGGGATCTTGAACCAATTCATTTTTCATTTTAGGGGGGCATATGGCAGTTTGACAACCTGAAGTATAGCTAATGTATCTTAGCTTGTACAGGGTTATTTTCTTAGCCCTCAGAGGCCCATCATACTTAATGTTATAAACCTTTCTATTTTTCTATTGTTATAAACCTTTCTATATTTTAGAATTTGAACAGCAATATCTAACACATTGAAAGCTTAGCTGTAGAGGTCATTGCTAGCTGAACCATTGTATGATCAGAGCTTAGATACAGTATCTTTATTCAAAATCTTCCTATGTCCTTTCAATTAAAATGCTTTGAAATCATTTCCTATAATTGGCAATAGCTATTCCCACCCATTTAAGCTTGAGGAGAATAGGTTTCAGAGAGAATGTAGATGGCAGAATGGAGAATATAATGACACAGCATAGTAGTGGCAAAAGTACGTAAAATGAAATAATTGCTATTAAAAAGTAAACCTATGTCTTATTTTAGAGGCATTTCTGTTCCTCAAAATACTTAGTAATACTTCCACACTTTTATCACTGTAGACTTATATGGTTGCCTATCTCATATAATGATTCTAGGCAGCATACAACTATCCATGAAAAAACAGCTAAAAACAAAAGCATGTTTATGTACTATAATTTCTTTAAACAAATGTATAATGCTGAGTTATATTCTGGCATTTTTATTATGGAACATTGTTCTGATTTCTTAAAATCACATAATTCAAGCAATTATTGAATGCTTCTCAACCTTGGCAATTTTAAGATGTGTGGACTCTCAGGATTCATTAGCCAGTATGCTGGCTGGGGGATTCTGGAAGTTGAAGTCCAGACACCTTAAATTTGCTAAGGTTGAAAAACACTGATCGAAGATAAATCAAACCATAGCAGACTGATTTTATGCTAGAGTTTAAAGGGGTATTAACAAATTAAGCAGATAGAAATTGCAAATAAAAGGCCAACATAATTGCCAAGAATGTGAGTGATTGTTGTTTTACTTCAGAAAGTGAGAGATAATACCAAGAGCCACATAGTAAAATATACTTCTGTTTTAGATTGCCACAATTAAGTTTACATAGTCCACTGTGGCATTTAAATTTAATCTCTAAGTACAGTAGCCAGACAGAGTGACCTTTGCAGGAAAAATGTATTGCATTCTTTTTTAGGTTGCTCTTAGTACTAAAAATAAATGCTTGCAGGATTTCAAGGGCTTTATTGTGTTGATTAAAATAGTCTGTTATTAATTAAACTGAGATGAATAAAGTGGTAGCAGACTATTTTGTGAAATCCCAGAAAATTCAAATGACCTTGATATAAATCTGTTGTTTTCTCAATGCAGCTGTTCTTTCACTATCTGCTTCTTGGTGTTGTGAACAGATCTTATTTTAAATAAGTGTGAAAAGTAATGTATTTATATGGGAGTGGGGGTTGTCATGAAAGGTTGCTAGGAGCTCCACAGGAGCTCATGATTGGAAAAGATGGTAAGCCTAGTCCCGATTTCACTTACTGACCACTTTGCTTATCAGCCACAATGCCAGCCCCAGTGTGATTGCTAAATGAAGAGTATCTATATATGTTGATATATTGAACATTTATTTTCAATATTTTAAAATTCATTGATTTTAAAGTAGTGAAAAATATAGGCAAGGCATATGATGTTATGATAGCCAATCAGTAATAGTCCTATGTATATTATACTCATTCAGCAATTTACTGGATATGTGAAAACTCCAAAACAACACTCAGACCTTTCCTAGATAATGGGCAGCGGGTGTCCGCAGTTAGCCACAATGGTGTCAAAATAGTGCAACATGTCCCATGACATCATAGTTCAAGATCTGCCTCTTGGTATGTGCTTCATGACATGTGATTTGTTACTTGCCCTCTTTTTGTCCACTATGGGCATCATTATACAATTTAATGAACACTCAGGTTTATTTGTTTTTTAAGAGTATTTAATTTTATTTTTAAAAATTAAAAAAATGAAATATTTAGAGCACCTCATGCAATAACACCAAGGTCTTGCAAGATTGCAGATTCTAATGAGATTGTGATTTATATGCAAAGTAGGTATTGTGAACTGAAAGAGAAGTAAATTTGTTTCAAAGCACATAATAAAAAGCAACTTGATAATAAATGAATGAATGAATGAATGAATGAATGAATGAATGAATGAATGAATGAATGAATGAATGAATAGTACAAATAACCAATCTAATTTTGAAAGAATTTCTAGATAGGATTCGAAAATGAATTTCAAATAATTTAATAGAGAATTATTTTTATCAATGCATAGTAGTTTTTTTTTCCATTACAGCTGAAATTGACTTATGAAAAAATACACCCTAGCATATTTTAACAATTTTTATTTAGTTCTTGGAACTTGTAATATTTATTTTAATAGTAAAATTGATCACGAAAAAAAATGAATCAGTTGATTGTTTCATTAAAAATAGCCAAATCATGGTACTCAAGTTGGTTAATAGCAATAGCACTTGGACGTATATACTGCTTCACAGTGCTTTACAGCCTTCTCTAAGCGGTTTACAGAATCAGCATATTGCCCCCAACAACAATCTGGGTCCTCAGAAGGATGGAAGGCTGAGTCAATCTTGAGCTGGTGAGAATTGAGACTCTTAACAAAGAATTAATTAAAAAAAAACCACTGTAGAACTACATTGAAACAATAAAACTACACATCTGTCAAAATAGGCCACACTAAGTTGATTTTCGTAGTCACTTTTTGTCATTAGGTACAAAGAATATGAAGTTGTTATTCTACGGGATGGATGGATGGAAGGAGATAGATGGACAGATAGACATGAAATATACACATACAGTCACTCATACAGAGATAGAGGTAGATAGAGGTAGATAGATAGATATTGGACCTCTATAATTCATCCCAAATTGATTTTTTAAAATATACCATATGTTATATTCACTTACAGATGCATGCAGATGTTTCTGTTTAAAACATTTTACTTATGCTTTTCCATCATCTTTCCCACTGGAAGGCTTGCTGGGCCATGCTGGCTGCTGATTCATTTGTTACATCTTGAATGATGTCTCTTGCCTCATCCCTGCTGAGGCTGAGATGAAAGCAGCTGCTGTTCATTATACCACGTAATCCGAATCCTTAGATTTCAGTTTGACCTGGCAGGATTTATGTCAGTAGAACTCTGATGTTTTCTCTGCTGCGCAATTGTATGGATATTTTTGGGCATCTCATATTGTTTCTGAAACATGTTTTGTAAGATCAGGCAGTTTTGAGACTTTCATCCGACCATCCTGGTCATTTCTGAATTGTTCATTTATGTATTGTTTAACTAAAGCCAATGGAAATAGGTTATTTGTTAAATGCTGAAATGCATTGGAATGGTCGAAATGTTTTGCGAAAATATGTCAGTTGGGATCTCAGCACAGAAGCAGTTTAAACAGAACAGAATTTTGTTCTAGTAGTGGTTCTCTTTTTCAGGATTTTATAACTTTTCTTTGCTGAAATATTTATTTGTTAATGTTGATTTATTGAATTATTGATTCTCACTTTATTCTGAAATATTTGTCTAGGAGGAAAATTTCAGAATCTGAGTGCAAGCCATCTTATGCCTAGATCCATGCTGGATCTTCTAGGGTAGAAGGACAGATTTTTATTCAGCTAGAATTTCAACACTTCTATCTTACAAATGAAGGGGTAGATTTACCCATAATTATATGATACAGTAGATATATGATAGGTCAGACAGTTACAGATTTTTCACAAGTACACATATTATACATTAATTATTGTAATAGTAAGAAGCTGTATAATTGAAGTCCACCTTCTCATTCAGAATAATTTATTTGGACTGTATTCTTACAGATCAATTATATATTTAGCAGCTGCCTAATGTATTTCTTAGAAATAAAACTACGCATAGGAAACTAGAAACAAGAGAGAAATCTAAGTTGACATTTATAACAATTCCAATTTTTAATGCACAGAGGATGGTTTAGTCTTCCCTTTAGCAACAGTAATTGTGGCCTCATGCTAGCATGTATGGCAATGAAAAGGGTCACTTACAGACAAATTAAGGATTTTTGTCATACTACTGTCCAAGAATGCCAACTCCCTACCCTATGCTTTTATTTGTATCAACAATAGAGAGATATTTTTGCCTTTTGTTCCATTCAACAAAAACTAACAGGAAAGGGGGGCAAGGGATGCTTCAAGACAATGAGTTAGAAATACTTACAGCAAGGATAAAAGGAGTAGTTTAAAAAAAAACGCAGGAAAAAGACAGCAGGTTTCCTTTCCAGTACTTTGTAGCTAACTTTGGAATCATCTATAGCATTCAGATTCACCACAGCAATCAGAATTGCCATACAATGGTATCAGATTAGTGACTGCCTTCCCTATCACTTTCCATCCTTTGGGAAAAAGAGATGCTGACATTTTTCCTCAAGGAGACTATACAAAAGCCTAAGTTTTATTACTTCCAATCTGACCTTGGCTTCCGATCCATTTCAAAGGAACACATGGGTTTTATGTACAATATTAGTTCATAGCTGCACTTGAACACGTGACATAATGGCTGGATTGCAAATAGCAGTTCTCGGGGGGGGCAATGGCTCATGTGGTGCACTGCTGAGGTCGGCAGCTCAATTCTCATGAGACAATTAAACCGCATAGGGACAAGAAAGGAGCCTCCCCCAATTGCCCACCGGCATTCAGATGTCCCACGGGTAAAGATAATCAATGCCCAAAAAATTCCTTTCACAGAGGCAGCCAGCCACCTCGGTGATCCTTGGGTAACATGTGCCATACACACACACACACACAAAAGCAGTTCTCTTTTATCAAAAGCTTGGGCCGTGATTCATTAGTGGTCCTAGCCCACAGCTTTATTTTCAAATTTCTTTCACAAATGTTATAGAATGTTCAACCCCTGTTCGAAATAATGACTTTTTAATGGAGAGGTGATTTTCTACAATTATTTTACTTACAGAATTTATTTCTAGAATAAAATCTATATTCCCTTTCTCTTGGGAAAGAAATGTACAAAATACAATAATGTAGAAAAGAATGCACTGATATTAGCTTTCAGATGTCCTTTTTATGTAAAAAGTATTCTTTCTATAGATTTTGAAAGTCTAGGTGTAGTTACGGTGTTTGATTAATTTCAGTGCAATATTTGATTAGTTTTCTAGAGTAGGATTGTTGACAAAATCCTTTGATACTAAATATTTCTCCTTCAGACTTTTGGGGACTATGATTTTAAAGCAAGACAGGTATCTGTAGAATGTGAATATATATCCACTGATTTATTATTGAATAATTTGTTTGTATTTCAAAGAATACTTACTTTTGTTTGCTGTGTTCCTTTAGTATGGAAAATGTCTGAGTAAATAACATGGTGCATTGGCCTAGTATAGTCTCAGATAAAGGGAAATACTGTGTTTGTTTTTACTGATAGATCTTTTTCAGGTATTTAGAATTCTACTCATTTAAAGATGTAAATTAAAACATATTTACAGAGGCATGCTCTGACTCGTTACCTATACACATATCTAAACAATAATTATCTCTATCTTTACAAGCACTTCCTCGTCACTCTTATGTTAAAAGTCTCTGCATCTGCTTAACATCGGTAGGCTGGTTCTGCTTGTCAGCAAGTTGCTCTTAATTTCTACACCTTTAATTTACTATCCTTAAAAGATACTAAGTCCCCAGACTTCTTGGACTACTTTTCAGTCTGTTCCACCTTCATGTACTATTACAAATTCTCAAGGATAAAAAGAATTCTATCCGGAGTTCAATAGCACTGCTAGCAGTCAGAACTTAATATTTGGTTCAGTTGGGCCTCTGCTGTAGTATGGGTCTAGATTGCCATTTTCTGGTTGGAATTGCAATTATTTATAGAATTTTCTCCAGAATCAGGAAGATCCAGTGTAAAACAATGTATTTTCAACATGACTGAAAAAGCTTCAAAGGAGAGGGTCAAAGCTTTAGATGAAAAGTGTTAGTATTGATCTATGCAAAAATGGGAAATAGTCACATAAATTTAACTTTTAGTTTTTTAGATGATTATTTGAAAAGGAGTAATCTGATAGAAAATCTGAGGGCAACTGCAGAGGGAGGAGGGGGTTTCCTGATTCTTTCTAGAATACCTGTATTAATCACTAGCTTGCTTTTGGATTCAATTTTGTATGCTAAATTGAACCTTCAAAGTACTTCGTAGATTTAGAGGCCACCCAACTCTAAAGTCCATAAAGCTCTGGGTGGCCTACAAACAATAAAAGGTGATAAAACAGTAAGAAAATAGTAAGAATCATACATTATGTATCCAGAAAACTCACCCAAATATTTCAGCTCATTTTTAATGGCAATTTTATAATTGTTGCAATAAATAAAATGAAAATTTTGCTGCCGCATTTTAATCAATATTATGTATTGATTAAATACTAAATACTACATTTTCTTAAAACCAAGTTCATTCAGATCAGTCTGAAAGACCAGATTAGGGGCAGATTGTCATGGAGAAAATTTTATCTATGTGATTGCTTGGAGTTGTAAATGATTTGATGGTACATAATCATTTGTTTGTTTATTCATACCAAGTTCAACCAGCTATATTTAACAAAAATTGTATATACATACAGAATTCCCTTGACAGAGATCCATATAAAACAGCAGGGGGGGGGATCAGTTTGATGGTTAGCATGGACTCCAACTTCTTCAATTAATCAATATGTTTAGTTTCCCTACAGATCTTTTTAAAAAAAATCCAGGTATCTAGACAAGGTTGAAATTTAGAACAGATGAAAAAGTGGCTTAACTCTTCTCTCTTTGACCTCTCAAAAACCATCCAACTAATGGATGACTTTGCAGTGTGATGATAAACTGACAATTTCAGTCCCAAAAAAAAAAAAAAGCAATGGGGAAAAAGTTGAGTAGCTATTCCCCCTGCACTGTTATCAAGCCACATAGCAGACTTAACTTGACGTGGACAAATTAGAGACCTGCCCACCACATGTAATGTAATCCCTGACTGTAAATCTGATTCTTTCTCATTTCTCATTTCTTTCTGATTCTTCTTTACCGAAATGCGTGTTTGTCTAAATGCGTGTTTGTCTAAATTCAGTATGTTTCTCACATAATTTTTATTGAAAAGGAGAATCTTGATTAGAAGAAGAAAAATCAATGACCATTTTTATCCTTCCCTCCTCACTCTGATTAGATTCAGATCATTGGGCTAAATAGGTATCACATTTTCTGTATTTCAGTTGCTAATTGAATCCATGAATTGATTCATTATCCATGAATAAGTTTGCTTATTACTTAAGGATTAAAAATTCCATTCATAAATGCTAATGTACAAAATTTAAGCTGCTTCTCCCCGCACTCTTTTTGGCTGGGACAAATTGCTTCTTTGTTCATCCTTGCCATCAGCCTGTGTTGTAAACAGGTAAACAAGTGCAGAAAAGAGGTAGAGGAAGTTGTGTAACTAAATAAGCTGCCAAGTGCATTCCTGCCATGTGTGCATGTAATGCTTGTCATCTCAAGTGACTCATTAAAAGGTTTTCCCCATTGCTGCTTTTGAAGTGCTGTGACAGCTTGAGAGCTTCTATAAATTGTCACAAACAACCCACATGCTGAGCTAGTTAATTGCTATTCTGACTTATTAGGAGTCACTGTGTTAAATAATTTGTCCAGTGTGTGGCTGCTAATACATAATGTGAATAGTCAATTCATGAGCTGCTGTTGTAATATAGAGAGACCATTTTGGATACTGCCATACATTCCAAACAAAAATGTTTTCCCTTTGACATGAGCATTGT
Organism: Oxyrhabdium leporinum; assembly: GCA_032468155.1. Lineage (NCBI taxonomy): Eukaryota > Metazoa > Chordata > Lepidosauria > Squamata > Cyclocoridae > Oxyrhabdium > Oxyrhabdium leporinum. The sequence goes on along the minus strand of JANHFL010001699.1, from coordinate 45,010 downwards.
CAAAAATGTATGATAATTAAAAAAAAACAACCTGCAAGGGAGAAAAAGACTTGCTAAAATCAATGAGGAAATTGAAATTTATAGAATCTAAATTTTTTAGAGAAAACTGAATGCTACAGAGTATCAATTATTTTAAAGAAATTACTATTTCCATAGAATATTTTTTCATTAGGTGTTAAAATAAAAGCAAAAGGGCTTACTGTTATTGAAAATATTAAGTCAGAATCCTAGAGCTTTAAAATAGTGAAAATAGATTTTATACTAAGTGAACACAAAGTCTTCAATTATTTGCTACTGGGAGAGAACAATGTATGCATTCTGGAGTTTTTCAGATGTAATAATAAAAGTAATTTGATACTATTGTGAATCAAGACATTAAAGATTCAAACATTTCCTCCATGTACAATAATTTCTTTTTTTCTCCATTTGAGGCAAGCCATAATTGGCTGCTTCAAGCAAAATGGTAAATCAGTTTCTTATGACTCTTGCAAAAAGGACTAAAACAAAGTTACTTTAGCTCTATTTTGCAGGATAAACACAGAATTTACAGAATTGGAAAAGACTGGGGGGGAAATGCTGTATGTCATTGTATAGGGAATGAAGTATCATCTGAGGTTGAAGCTCCTTCAGGCCACATTCCTGTAACACCAAACAATTGTTTATCATTTAACAGCTATTCAGTTCTGTAGTAAACGAATGTTTGTTATGAAAGAAGAATCCTGATCCTTTTCCATTTAATATAGACGCTAAACTTAGTAGCAGAGAAACCATGTGCATTTTTCCTGAATACAGGCTTCTCTTTTGTTCTTCTTTAATCTATATGTGTTTCCATTTTATTCCTAATTTAATACATCTTTGTGCTTGCACATTATCACTAGAACAACAGGCAATAAAAATGTCAGAAAACCTAACACGAGGCAGGGAAATTACAAATAGCCACCAGCTGGAATGTTTTAAGTTCATTTGGGGTGTGATGGGGGTTGAATTACAGTATATTTTACTGCAGTTTGGATTACAACATAGCTTACTTTAATTTAAATGGGAACAGTTAATTAAATGATTACTTAATTCAGCTTTAAATGGAAAAAAATAATTTCTGTATTTAGAAAGTACAATACTTATTAACCTAGCATTATTTGGCCTTGGATGCAGCTACTAAAGAAAGAAAGTATATCAGAAGTTAAAGTGAGGACCTCAGAAATGGTCTATGTTTAATTTATGAAATGAATATTTGGTTAGTGAAGTAGTTTGATTAAAATGTATTGACTAACTTGAGAGAAACCTCCTCATGAGATTTAAGTTATATTTTAATTTAAGTTAAAATTAACTACAATTCAAAACATAGGACATAATGCTGAGGATAGGGAGGCAGTCTGAAAAGGCGTGTTTCATGGTAGCAAACCTACAGTCTATTTGACTCCGCTGGTTTTCTTTGGGACTTCCTCGCTTCATCTGGCCTTACCCGTTATCCTCTATCTTCTTGAATGCGAGGAAATTCAGAACCCTGGCTTCAGCAGCCAGTCCAAAACAACAACAACAACAACAATAATAATAATAATAATAATAATTCAGTCAATTATTCAACTAAAACAATGAAAAGTCTGAAATTAACCAGTTTGTCCTTGGCTTTATACATGTAATTGGAAGAGTAATTGAAAGTATTCGTCTCTTGCAGTCTATCTGCCAGGGAATTACCTCTTGTTGCTGCTGCTGCTGCTGCCCCAAGAGTCCAGGATTCTTCTTTCCCAACTTAATCCTTTCTTAAATTCCAGATCTTCAGCCAGACAATCAGTAGATGGTAGCCAAGTGGTACAAAAACTCTTTGTTGCCAACTAGTGGCAAACTGGTCACCCAGTCAAGTAGTCAATCCATCATTTCAAGGAATTCTTTATAAAATGTTCAGTAATTCAGTGGTATTAGTATACAGGATAAAAAGTATACTAAATGAGTTATTAAAGCTTTGTGCTGACCAGTTGAAAGAGGATTTTCATGTGGTAGATAATATTGGGCATAGCCAGAATTTCATCCAGAGGATCCACTAGCTCATGGAATGTTACATGTAAAAATTATACGGACAGCATCATAGCCCAGACTTATTTTGGTTATACCTTAGTGGCACGCTGTACTGGCAGCAATAATTATGATGGCATGGTTTCTGCTGGGTCTGGGGCAGGTGGGGAACATAGCAAACTAACTTGTGTGAATGTGGCCTAAATTTCAGTAAAGTAAGATTTACAGGTACTGATCACAAAGGTAATTCTATTTTGATTTGGCCTTCAATATCAAAAACTTGCTATTTCTGCAAAATTTGCCAGTAGATATGTCTAGTTTAAATTTAAAAAAACCCAGCAACTCTGTATTTCCATACTGTTGTACTGACATTTTGATTCCCCCATTCATATTCCTAAACTCTGTATGAAATATAAATATAAGTCACAGAGTTTCCAAAGATGTGAATTTCTGAGGCGAGAAAAAACTGATAATAGTAAAATCTTTGAAATGTCTGTCTGTCCTAAAGTCTGCATCCACACTTCACTATATTATAAACAATTTAAACAGGTGTGGAATGCCAACACTTTTTTGTGAATATTTGTACACTTCTCTTTGGACAGTTTCATCTTAGCCTGTTGTGGATTAAAAAGGGGAATGGATAGAAAAGTGCCCCAATGGCATGCAAATAAAAGGTTTCTTGTTATGCATTGCATACCATCATAACATCCTTTACCAGTGTCTGCATGTCAGAAGTGGCAGCTTGCAGGTATTTTACAGTGGAAAAACGGTTTTTGAATGGATCACCCTCGTCTTGTGCTTTGGACTTAAGCACAAGGTCTGTGGTGTAAGGAAATATAAAGCAGCATTTTTCTAGCTGTATTTTGAAAACAATGAGTTCTCTGTTACCCCAGCCCAACCTTCTGTGGTGCCTACCTCATGAGGATGGAATGGCTAGCTAAATTCAGGTTCAAAGCTCTTGGCCTCCAAGTACTTTTAATTCAGTGCTACTTTTGCTTCAGTGCTTGGAGTTTTTTTTTCTATTTTATTCAAGTTCTGCTTTTCAGGGGATGAAGCAATATGTTTTTATAATGAGATGAAAACAACCAAATGAAACCTAGGCTTCTTGACACAAAAAAGTTGATTTTTTCATTATTATTATACAAGAATAGAAGTTTATTTCATCACACAATTCATAGTTGGATGTCAGAGTTCCAAATTGAAATCCATTTATTTTACAGTTATATAGAATGGTAAAACTTGAAAATCAGTCCCAAAGTTATTATTAATTCAAAGGTACAGTTTTATAGTTGTGTGTCTTCCTCTAACAGTAAAACTTTACAAAAAGTTATAAAGTATTGTTTTTAAAATGTGAGAAAATTCAATTCACATGTCACACAAGAACGCTCAAATGAAAGCAAGTTTTGTTTATAGAATTTACTACTTACATTAAAAATATATCTGTTCTACCTGTTGTTGAACAGCCCTAGTGTTTTGTTTTTTCTTTTTATGCTTATTGCTTTTGGATCTGTCGTGCTACCTAGAAGTATAATGAAAATAAGTTATGTCCTGAACAGTATTTATTAGATCTTTAAAAGCATTTTATTTTGCTAATTTAAGTGGATTAATACTTGCTTTCAAGGGAATTCATATAACTAGACATATAATTTTATGGTTTAAAAAATGATATTTTATGGGATTTTCTATTACACTTTCATTACAATTTCTTTGCTATTTTTATGAAGTCCTTTCCTGTTTAAAATAAACTTGGAACATGCGCTCCATTTCCAAACTCCCACTTCCCACAAAAGGCTAATGTTGATGAGTCCAGAAAGAGATAACCTATCTCAGATCTTGACAAGATCATTTTTTACACTGATTGCAAATATATCTAGAGAGGCCAAGGTAGAGATCAGGTTTCCAGTTTGTTATATTAGCTTATACAGAGGCAAGTGGCTTGATAAATCTTTTTCTCATTTTAAGGGTGATAGCTAAGAAGGTCATTGTTTGTCACATAATATATTAGAGATATCAGCAGTTAATTTGTTCATTTCCTTTGCATGGTAGGATAGTAGCTTTTTTCTTAATAATACTAATATATTTAGACATAAAAAATCTATTCCATACTGATTTGGTTACCGTTTTATAAGCAGTGAATATAGATTAGAACAGAAATAAGTATTCACAGTATATTAAATTTGGGGTTTCTAAGTGAAGCTAGAGTATAGTATTTATTTCCTTCCAATGAAAAGTAAGTATAAATTGAAATGTTGTTAACATTTCATATAAAGGAGAAAATCTCTGTGAAGCCACTTACATTGAAAAAAACTTTAGTTTTCATCATTTTGTGGACTTTTTTTCATCCATAATAAATAGATTTGATGAACTGCATTCAAAGGTTCTATAGATAACAATATCAAATAGTCTGAATTACAAAATTGGGAAGTTTAATTATGGTTTTAACTGCAGTTGAATTTGAACAATGTTGCTTTTTCATTAAATACACATTTGTTCACCTCACAAGTCATAATTGCCCTGAAATGAGAAAAATGGAAGATATTTTAAGATATTTCACAGGCAATTTAAATCAGGGGTCGCCAACCTTTTGGACCTCAGGGACCACTAAATTCATAATTTTAAATCCCGCGGACCACTAATATGAATCCAGCATGCCACTCACTGAAGCACCTGGACTCCCAGGGACAGGATGGGGTCCTTCAGGCATTTAGCTTGGCCGCCTGTTTCTGCAACCTTCAACACTCAAAGAACCATTTGGACCCGTTTCCCACAGAAGACAAAACACCGGGATCTCTCATCTCTCTCTGTATCTCTCTCTCTCATCTCTCTCTCTGTATTTCTCTGTATCTCTCTCTCTCTCTCTCTCTGTCTCTATCTTTCTCTCTCTCTTTGTCTGTCTGTCTCTTTCTCTCTATATATCTCTCTCTTTCTCTCTCATCTTATTTCTCTTTCCCCCTCTCTTTGTCTCTCTCATCTCTCTTTCTCTCTTCCCCCTCTCTTTGTCTTTCTCTCTCTCTCTCTCATCTCTCTCTCTCTTTCTCTTTCTATATATCTCTCTTTCTCATCTCATTTCTCTTTCCCCCTTTCTTTGTCTCTCTCATCTCTCTTTCTCTCTTCCGCCTCTCTTTGTCTTTCTCTCTCTCTCTCTCTCTCTCTCTCTCTCTCTCTCTCTCTCTCTCTCTCTCTCTCTCTCTCAATCTGATTCTC
>JANHFL010001699.1:0-24041 GCA_032468155.1 Oxyrhabdium leporinum | reverse complement strand
ATTTATTTTTACATTTATATACCGCCCCATTCCGAAGACTCGGGGCGGTTTACAGCTTATAAGCAATACTCTTATAACATTGAGTTGGCCATGCCCACCCAGTCACATGACCACCAAGCCAGGCCCACAGAACCGGTAGTAAAAAAAATTGACTCCCACACTGGATGGATGGGTGGAAGGAAGGGAAAGAGAGAGAGAGAAAAAAGAGAAAAAGAGAAAGACAGACAGACAGACAGACAGATAGATAGATAGATAGATAGATAGATAGATAGATGATAGATTGATCGATCTCAGGAAGGAACTTCAGAATTTCAAAACACGGTCAGAAGAGAAAAGAATAGTAACAATATATGGAAAAACAATCATGGAAAAAACAAGGCAAGTCTTCCAAAAGAAGGATGTTCCAATCTTGAATTGGAATGATAACTGATTTTAAGATGATTAAACAAATGGAAACAAACTATTGAAATTCTGTACAGTAAAAATGTCTATATCCAAGGTATTCACCTTTTAAAGATGAAGCTAGATTAGTACTCTGATCATTAACAAATCAGAAGGCTACAGGAACTGATAGAACTCAGTTCTGAAATATTGAACTGAAGTATTGCAAGCAACAAAAGAAGAATCAGAAAGGTTCTAACCAAGGTATGCCAGGAAATCTAAAGAACAACAAAGTGGCCAATATTGCATGATGAAAAAGAAAAATTACATTTGGAGAGAATGAACCACACATACACCAGAAAAGCAACAACAGAGGTTCAACAGCCATCCTAAGTCCATGCCTGGGAGCAAAGCCAGATTTTTAAAGATGTTATGAACAACTTTAAAAAGGGAACCATATGGATCTCTGGGAATGCTGCTCCAGAAGACAGGTGTCCCAAGGCTTAGTTAGATAATACTGTATTCCCTCCCCTTATTTATTCAATCTTTATGCTGAATATATAGTAAGGGAAACTGGATTGGAAGAAAATGAGCATAATCTTAAAACTGGAAGAAAAAAACAGCTGCAGCCTGAAGCATGCTAATGACACTATTCTGATAGCTGAAAATGCAAATGAATTTGGAAACTGTAGTACTGTATTATTGCGCTAAAAATCAAAGAGCGCGGGGAAAAAATGAGAATAAGATTAACTATTAAGAAGACCAAATTAATGACAACAGGTACAGCAATCAGCCGTAGAATTAACGGAAGCCCTGGCTTAGCATTGAATATTGACAGTTTGCAGATATGTTGGTAATAAAGTTATCTCATGTAGCAATGCCAACATTACTCTCACTCTGGCACTTATTGTTATCAGGACCAGAAATTTGGGCATGACGACAACAACACATGCTGGAGTCGCAGTAATGCTGAAGTTGCTGAACAAAAGAACTTTATCTAAATGAGACAGCAGAACCAGCAATCTCCAGAGTATCTCTCAGTCATATGGGTTGCTTACTAGCTGTATCACATAGTGACCATTTCACCAGAACTAATTGCAGTTGCTAGATGAAATCTATCTGTGTTGAAATAATAGATAGCATTTGCCTTTTAGGATTGACTGCCAATAATAAAGGAAACACTTGCCAAGAAATATGCTGTAATCTAGTACTTAGAATAGCAATGGCGGCTTTGGAAAAGAGATTCAGATGTTCTAATATGTTCACATCTGCAAAAATTAAAATCATGGAAGCAATATTCCCTATCGGACCAAATGTTGGAAAAAGGGAGACCGAAAGGGTATTGATGTTTTTGCATCTTGATGTTAGAGAAGATTCCAGACCAATCTTCCATGTAAACCAACTTTACCTCACAAAGAGTAGGACTGGATGTCAGCAATATGTAGGTGTCTTACAATGTTCTTCATTAAGGGATCATTTACTTTAAGGATTCAATAAATGTTGAATTACATTAAAAAGAAAAACAATCTAAACAGGTATAATAGAACTTTAACTTCAAACTTCCTCATTGTGAAAATTAAAACTTAGATTTTGCAACCCATTCTGAATTCATTCCAGGCACTCCCACCAATTACAATGGAAATGTTTTAAAAGCTCTATGTTAAGCAATTATTGTGAAACTGGGACTGTCACAATATTTGATAGTATTAAATGTTTATCGAATGTTATTGAGCTTTATGATCAACTGACTTTACATAACAGTCTTATGGTAGACAGGAAAAAAGGGAGAAAACTTTCCTATTGGTGTTAGTTTTTTACTCTCAGGGTAAGATGAGAAGGATCATTTTAAATTATGATTATTAAATAATATGCTATTAGTCTTGAAAGACAAAATTTATAGTTCTACACAAGTAGTGCATACATATATTGCACTCTGGGACATATAGGAACTTTAGAGAGATTATATAAATGATAATAACATTTCTTAAAGTATATATATTTTCCTGGGGGTGGAGGGGGTTGTTGTTTACTCAGGCTAGAATGAAAAATGCTCTGTGTCCTTTTTGTGTGACGAAAGAGCACAAAAGATTCAATAAGTGAAGAGGAACAGCAGGAATAGGACACTGCCCTCTTATTTCCCATGTCAGCTTCTCAGAGGCACAACATTGGCCAGGATGAGAAATGGGATACTGGATTAAACAGAACTTTGATGTGATCTAGGAGGACTTTTCTCATTTCTTACCTTACCAATCTTCCATATGGTAGCATAAATCATGGACAAGTCATAATTTTTCTATTTCACCTGTATAAACATGTCCTAAAATGGAGATTAGTAAAAGTCATTTACTGAAAAAGCGGTGGAATATTAAGCTATACTTCAGTTTTAGTTTTACAAATTATATGTATGTGTGTGTATGTATGCACACGCATACACACACACACACACACACATCCCCTAGAAAGTGGAATTATTTTCTTTAAAGAGCATTAGCTTGCAGAAAGAATGAGCATCAGCCTGAACAATGAGCACCTTGAATTCTGTCAGTTCGTTTCGTATTCTGGAATTACTTAAGGGTATTCCTGTATTAGCTTTGTTTTTAAAATCTAGGTATGAAGGAAAGCTAAGAACTATATTTATTTAAAGGTTAAAAAGAAGCATAGCCAACCATTAAATTGATATGCTTCCTTAAACAAAGCCTAGATTTTCAGGTAAGTATGGAAAAGAGGAGATGTTTAAATTGCTGCATACGGTTTCATACACTGAAATAAAATTCCTAAAAACCTTTCAATATTTTTAGAATGTTTCTCAGGAAAAAAAAAGTTGTCTTTGGCTTTGAGTGAAGAAGTCAGAATAAAGAAGTAGGTAGGGCATTAAATTTGATTTAATTTAAATGTAGTTTAATGAATAGACAGCAGCTAATAAAATGTTCTCTGCTGTCACTGTAAAATGGCAATGTACCCAAGGGCTTAAATAAATGCTGAATTGAGTTTCATCTTCTAGAAGGATTCTGAGTGCAACCCCCAATCTTTCCTGGATTGCCTTTGGCTTAGGAGTCTCAGGTTGTGCATCTCTAAATTAGGGATATCTCAAAGTTCAAGTAAAGAGAGTGCTTTGTATGCCTGTATTAAAGACAGGAAATTAAACTTTGGTTCAGATAATTGCCTTTCTAAAATATGTGTGTGTTTATATAAATTCTTTCTGAGATGGCATAGCAGTTTGCCTTGTTTTTTATCAGGTGACTCTACCAAATTGATCTCATATGTTAAATATTGAATTTTCAAAGGGAACTGAAAGTTAGTATTCATCTTGGCTTAGCACATCAGAATGTCCATACATTCAGGTGGAATGGTCACTTTGTTCAATTCACATGGTAAAGTGTGAATTAAAAGTGTCCCTCTTGCACAGGAAATGAAATAATAGCTTTCCTTGTGATTTTAAAAGAAACTATTGAAAAGTCTGAAGAGAGACATAATCCGTGGTTGTTTTATGAATATAGAAGACAGAGAATGCAATCAGAACGAAATAAAACAATAACAAGGCTAGATGATCTTGCAGTACATGAGCATGAATGCTATGATGATTGCTTACAAATATATATTCAAAGAAGTCTGCTTTCCTGGAATAAAACTTCCTTCTCTAACATGGTGCCTTCGCACTGAATAGGGATAATGACTTCCACAATCAATTAGCCAACCCACTTATAACTGTGACTTAGGGAAGTTTTAGTCTCAATATATTGTGAAGCACTACTGTCCCTAAAATGCTGTGCACCATATAAAAATGCAGTGTAGCCAGCTATCCCATGTACATGCAATTTATATGATACACGTCAGAGAAGAAACTAATAATATAGTACCTTAAGATTCCCACCATCTTCTAATATTGTTTTTAAGGTACATGATATGTTTATTCATATTAATGTGAGGGGTCCTTGGTGCTCTCTGAGCTTGTTTGTTTTCTTGCAGACGTTTCATTACCCTTAACTAGGTAAGGAGTGCTGTTTGCTGTCAGTTTATATTCTGGTGGCTTGCCTGTTGGTGTGGATGGGGGCTCTTAGAGCTTCTTTGGTTGGGCTGTTTACTGATGACTCTTTGGCAGTTTCTTGATTGGGGTATTGCTAACTTGATTGCTGGTCTGAAGTTAACCTATGTTGCTCTGAGTGCTGATTACTGGTGGAGAGGTGCTGGAGTCTTCTCGTTTGGGGTGGTTGATTGTCTCTTTTGCCTTGTCTATAGATGTTGTTAATGTCTATGTGTCGATTGATGGCCGATTTGTCATAGTGCCAGACTTCTAGAAATTCCCTGGCACTTTTGGACTTGGCCTGGTCTAGGATTGTCACATTTTCCCAGTTGAAACTATGGTTAAATCTGTCCATATGTTGTGAAATTAAAGAATTTTCGTCATGTCTTCTGACTGCCAGTTGGTGTTTCTGGATGCGTTCTGCCAGTCTTCCGCCTGTTTTCCTAGTTAGTGATTGTTGCAGTTTCTTACATTGTATGTTGTAGCTGACTCTTGTTTTTGTTTTTGTTTTTCCTGGGGTAGCTGGGTCTTTTGGTTTGCTTAAGATGTTTTGAAAGGCTTTAGTTAGCTTGTGTGTTACATTGATTCCATGCGGTTCTATTTGTGATTTTTGAGATATTATTATTAATAAATAATGAGATCATATTAATATCAACCACAATTTTGGGGTTCGCATCACATAATTATTTTTGCTTGTTTAATTATCTCAGTAAGCTTGAGATATTGCTATGTATTTCTCCTATCCACTTCTCAGTTTCAGAAACTAGTTTTATGGTGGAACTTGTGAAATAAGCATAGCATGTTCTACAGTAATTATTTATCTTTTTCATTTTTAAAGTGGATCAAGAGCGTACTCAGAAGTATAACATTTCACATAATTTACTAAAAAATAGGCAGTTTCTAAATTCCTTAAATGAAAAATTCTGCCAACATTTTTGCAATCCAGTTGGACAAAATATGCAACCTATTGGAAGAATGATAGATCTGAAATACTTTTGAAGGGATAATTGTATACAATCAGTTTAAAAGCTGGTAAATATATAAGGGTCAGGGGTTAAATGTCAAAGCCAAAATACTTGGGCTGTGGTCCATAAGGCATCAAGAATGGTAATTAAATCCAGGGTGTATTTCACCAAAGGGACATAAATTTGACAGCTAACAACCAATAATGGATTACCACCTTTCAAAAGTTAGGGATGGTTTCTAGCAATTATAGATATTTTACAGTTGTTAACAAACTAAGTACAAGGATTTCGTTTTAAAGGATACCAAGCATAGCAACGTCAAATTTTCTCTTGCTTTTTAAAAATGTTTGTACATATATATTTTAAGAAGCATTGTTAAGTTCTTCAATACACCTTCTTCCTGTTTGACCGAAATAAATAAAATCACCTTCATCAATGCATGAGATTAAATTATATTTAATTTAAAACAATGTTACGGAGAAAAATAAACCTTGGATTGCAATGTTGTTAGAAAAACTGCCAATACACATCCACATCCACACACATAATTTTCTACATGTGATAATTAAAAATTGTTAGTTTGTAATAGATTGTCATCTGCTGATATAAGTGGGAAAGAATTTCATAAGGTCATTGAAACCAGAGGCATAGATTTCATCGGGTTGATTATATTTTGTTTGCCTTAAGACAAATTTGAATAGTCAAGAATGGGCATTTTGGTGCAAATCAGTTAGATGAGATGAAGCATAGAGATAAATTGTTTCCATAGTTTTCAGATTTCCTGCTGGAAGAGAATATTCCCCTCGATTCAGCATGAAGGAAGTCTTATATGAGCTGTGTGAAAGAAAAAGATACTTAATCTGGATTTTTTTTCCCATAGTTTTTTTACAGCTCAGTATGTGCAGGCCTAATGTGTAGTACGCTTCGGATAGTCTCCTAGGTCCTCCTGTTTCCTCCTTGTGAGGCCCAGAGTTTCCAATGTCTGTTGTAGATTTGGGTCTTCCTTTCAGAAAGGCAAAAACTGATCTGCAGATCCTATTCAGACCTGTGGGAAAGGGCAAAAAAGCAATAGCTATTAATACTGTTCTTTTCCCATTTAGTGTGAAAGGAACTCTCAACAGGAAGATTTGAGTAGCTGTACGACATAATTCCTTGCTTTTAACTCTTTGATTCCAACTGCTTGAAGTGATAGAAGAAAGGTTTTCTTAACTGTGCTGATACCTCATCCTTCAACTTTGCAAGGATTCCCAGAGGTGTTAATAATTAACATCATTATTTGAAATACTGATCATCAAAGTAATACAGTAAAATAGATTATAGGATATTAGCAACAAGAGCCATTAATTAAAAATATTTGAATTCATTGCAGTAAAATATAAACCATATTGCGGTATTGGATTATCTTAAAGTATATGAAAGTAGGGACTTTATTTTTATTGTGCATATTTGCAATTTATATTTTAAAATTCTGCCACAGGAAACCTTTCCAGATGAGTTCAGACACTGTGAAATTTGAATTATGATTTTAGCTACATTCTTTTTTTATTAATAATATCATAAAATATTAATAATTGCATAAATAAGCAAAATAAGGGATTTTTTTTTCTTTCTCCAAAACTACAGTGAGGGCTGGTGAGAAAGAAATTTCCCAGTTATCAGTACCAGGCAGGAAGTATCTATAATATGATTTACCGCAAAATAGACTGCATCCTACTAATTCCAATGTGTTTTAATTATAAATAACACTTGTGAGGCATTATCATTAATATTAGGTATGACCAGCACAGCAATATCTTTCTAATTAATTCTACAAGCAGTAGCAGCAGCCACAGAAGCATGTTAAACCCAAGAGGCTTATAATTAGTTAGTTTGACTAGCCTAAGAAAATAAAAGAGAACAAGGATAAATAATTATATTCCATTCAACATTTTCACTCCCAGCTACTCCTACTCTCAAAACCTCTCAAAATGCTACACTTTTGCAGTCTACACAACAATGTTCCCCATAATTGGAAGAAGTACCTTATTTATATAAAAGCCAAGCAGAGAATTAGTTTATGCTGGATTATTTATGTCTGAACATTATAACAGCTCAAACCACAAGGTGTATATTTTGCATTATAACATACAATTTTACAATTTAGAAAATTCCTTTTTTTAAAAAACAAACCAGTATTTAATTTTTTTTTAATGTCTTTTGCTGTAGTTGTTCCATTTATGTTAAAATAAAATTCTATTTCAGAAGAAATCTACATTTTTGAGAATATAAAACTGTTTTATTGAATTTGGCTGATAACCCTTTATCAGATTTTATTAAACGTGAATCTTCAATAATATCTAACCAACAAATAACAGGTTAGGGACAGCTGGATATTATTAGAGATCTTTCCCTGAATCATTCTTCATTACTTTTTCAGAACTAGTGTTAGTTTCTACAGAAAATATTATTTGTAGGCATGGTATTTTTCGGGCATAGGGGCAAGCTACAATGAATTTATTAATGTCTCATTTACACAGAAAAAGAAATAAAGCTTTACAGTGGTTTTAAAGTTAATCTTAATTAAAATTAATCTTCCTATACAGTTTTTTGCCAATCCTTCTCCCACCTCTGAAAAAAAGCTACAAAGTGAGGAAAAAAACTTATTCGTGCCTAATCGGGAAAAATCTTCCATCATATATACAAAACTACACTGTGTGAAATTGGCCTATTTATCTGTTTAAGGAAAACGATGTGCTATCAGATTTCACTGAGTTATTTAAAAATAAATAAATTAGTTGTGCAACCATTGGGTTGTATCTCTTCAGTAGAAAACTTCATTGAGTGCATTGTGGCTCATTCCCAGTTAAATGCATAAGACATATGAGAAGCGTAATGTTCATAGTGGATATGGATGTTTGTAAAACAAACAAAATAGAGACAGGATGTATCATTAAAATTCTATTGCCTGTCTTGTATTACACATTTCCTTGCTCTACACATGATTAGATTTTTTTTACATTTATATGAAAATATATATTCTGTCTGCTTAAAAGATTTTGTTAATTCTACAAAACAATCTCATGCTAAAAACAAAACCAGTCTCCAATAAAAAAAAAAGACACAGTATCACAGAATAAACCACTCAATTTGTGTTTTTTTTTTAAATCACTACTGGGTCATTATGAACTTATTATGAACTGTCATTTTAAAAAAATATTGAATTTAATACCTGCAAACAGTTAACAGAATATATACATTGGGTAAGCACAAAGATTTTAATGGGGAACATTTTATAATATATTGAAAGCATTATATAGTGCTTTTCCTTTTTTTAGTTGCCATACCCATAAAATGAGTCTTTGCTCATTTTACTGCAAACTTCAGAAATTACTAAGGTGCATAGCAATCTGTCATGTTAATACCAATAATATATGCTGTTGTAAAAGTGTTAAGATAATGCTTGAAAGAATTAGTCTTTCCAAATAATAGGACAGAATGTGTTCATAATATTTACTAATAATCAATTTAGCCTTCAGTTTTCTGAGGGGATACTTGTGTTGATTATAATCTCACTATAAATCTCTTAACTTCAAAACATTTTTTATAAAACATATTTTACATTCAGTAATGTTTATTCTCCTAAAATTCTCATTAAATGATGCCAAATGCTCAGTTTGAACATTTTTAATTTAGAATAATTATGAATTTCATGTGAAATTTAAAAAAAAACACCCGTTTCAGTGAAATGTTAAGGAAACTTGGAACAAATGAACGATAGCACTTTTCATTAATTAATACAGTACTACAAATTACTTTTATATTTTATTACAATACATAATATTCTCACTTATTACTAACTAGAATATAGTTTTTTGTTTATACGCTTCCACTCGGTCAGTAGGCCTAAAGTTTGTTTCATTCTTAAGAAAACAGTTTGCACTCAAAAAATGTGTATAGTTTCATTTCTTTTTATAAAGGTGATCTGTCATGAGCATAAGCATATGCCTCTTTTTATTTTCAGTAATTTACAGTTTAATTAGAATCTTTTCTGGCTCTTTGGGGAATAAAAAAGGAAAAAGACAGAAGGGGCTTTGTAATCTTGTGCTGCTCTCAGGATATAGATCTCACCTTGTAAAAAATTTTATGGCACTCTCCTCCTCCACTCGAGCCACAAAACAGTGAATCACTCCTCCTTGTCTCTAAGTACAACTGCAGCACTCATGTTTTATCATGACATTCCAAGATGAGCTTTCCATACCTAAGAAAGTGGGGCGGGGGACATTTGAAGCTACAATTGCTATTCTGCTACCTCTTCTCCAAGGAGTTAACTTCACTAACAGCTATTGACCGTTAAACCCATCAGGGGACTCTAAGCCAATGATTAATATATGCAAGGGCTCAAGTCTCCTCTCTTCCTTTTCCAATTCATTCCTTCTCATGGCATAACATTTTGTATGTTCAGATGTAGTGTGACCTTAACAGAGGCCTTGTGGCGCCGACCATTTCCTGCCCTTTGTGCAAGAATCCAGAGAAGCTAGTGTGAAGAAACTGACAGTGACTTCAGTCATCACTGCTAATAGTCTTCAGTGGTTGAAGTTTTCCTTCCTGTGTCAGTTTAACACTTTGCTTGGGAAAATGTGACATTTCAAAGAAATAAGAACAAAATTATTATTTTTGGAATTGGACATATTACTGTACTTTTTCATCAAGTATTTTTAGATAATAAAAATAATGCTAACCTAGCAAATCTTATAGTTCACTTTATCAAGCAAAAACCACCTGAGGACTCTCAAATACTCAGAAAATAAGCTCATTGTCCAAGTTTCTCTTTCATAGAGACTGAACTTCTTTCTCTAAGACTCACCTGCAATGGATGAGTTTTTTGAGGTTTTTTTCATGGGATGTCGTAAAATATAGTCATTGGGCAAAATGATTTCAAACCCCACATCCTCGACATATATAAGTATGATGAAGTTCCTTTGTGTCAATTAAAGATCATATACATTTAAGAATATCTAATAATAGCATGTTTACTAATAAAAACTGCCCAGAGTAATTACAACAGTGAGATGGGTGGCATATAAATTTGAATGAATGAATATAAATACTGATGAAGCAGGATGTATCACTAAGTAAAATGAGGCAACCTCTTCAGACAGCCATTTCGAAAGTGCAAAGGGTATGTCAAAATAAAGTGGAATAGAGATTGGCGCTCCATTTAACCTGACTGTGCACTCTAAGCTAACTTGATATCCTTAAAAGTGGTAGAATTGCCTTTTCCCTAGTCTTAAAATAAACTTTAATTGCTAATTTAGTCTTTTCGTATTGGGAGGGAACTGTCATCTTTTGGCAGTAAGATGGGGTACTGTTGTAAAGGTGTGCACAAGAAAATGGTCATGAGTATTTCTGGGAAAGCATGAACCTTAAAAACTTTGGGCAAGCTAAATAGGCAACTGTAACATATTAAATAATGATCAAAGAACTTAACAGCCTGCCTTATACTGCCATTGATCTAGCTTACAGTTCTTTACACTAATGAAAAAGAGCTCTCCACACTTTCATGAAGAATTTTCTTAGCTCTAAAAATGTCAGCAATTAAATCTGAGACCCCTAGCATAACTAGGAGTCCTATGGGCCCTAACTTGTAAAACCTGCATTATTGGAAGTTATAACAGAAATGATTGCTCAGTTAACAAATTTGAAATATATTTAATATTTTTTCTACAATTAGCACTTTGGAATAGAAACTTGGAAAAATATTGTTCATTCATAGAGTTAAGAGCAAAAATAATAAGTTTCCTTGCTAAGCAAGTCAGGGAGCTAAAACCCATTATAGGCAACATTGAAAACTGATTACTTGTCCCAGAATCTGAAAGAGACAGTACAATTCCTATTAAACCAAATTTATAAGCTGCTGTCAAACTCTGTTTTTGAGAAGATGACATGGAACAAGTACATATTGCTCAAGTGACAAAGCCACCTGGTCTATTTCCTTTCACCAATATTGTTTTCAGATTAGCACAGTTTCTGGTTAAAGCAGTTTGGCTGTTTGAGCCTTGGAAATTGCAGCTGCTGCAATGTAAAACGGCAGTTACTCTTCACTATAAAACATAGGAGAGACTTCTAGCCTCAAAACAACAAGAATGTGCTTCCATTTTCATTGCTGATGTAAGAAATAGTATTATTATTACTATACCTTGACCACTATCCTTGACCATTCTACAGAAACCCATGAATTGCTGCCCCATTTACATGCTGAATCTCTGCTCTTAACCTTAATGTTATTTATTATGACAATTGCTCACTCCCATCTAGTTAAAATCTAAAAATACAGTTATAAGGTTTAAAAGGAATAGCAGTATAGATGAAAAAAATCAAAACCTGAAACTCCTTCAATAAATGTTTAGAGAAATATACAAAAAAACTATGGAAAGTAATCCTTAATAATCCACAAATCCCAATAGCTACAGCTTTTTTTTTCTTTTTTTAATATAATTCTGCCAAGAATGGTATTTAGGCCCAAAAATAACATTGTTGTCATCAGCTTTTCCCTTTAATTGTGTTTTACCTTTCTGCTCACATACATGAATCACAAAGATGTTTTAGTGCTTTTTGTTATATTTCTAAATTTTGATATCTGTTTATTCAGTTTATCTCTCAGCTAAAGATAGGAGTGATTAAATGTAACATGGTTAGAATGCCCAATCAAATAGGATATTATGCCTAGTTAAAGGGAAATTGAGTTCTGATACTTTTTTAAAAAAAAAGAAAGCAAAAACTGTCAGAAAATACATTGATAAACTGTTTATTATAGGCATCATTACATTTCATAGACCTTTAAATATCAAGAGGTTAATTATGATACTAGACACAGTTGGATTAAAAAATGTTTATTTTTATCAGGAAGAGTTATTTTCATTAGTTAATTTATAGTAATGGACCAAAAATTGTAATAAAACTGAAATAAGAGATTAGCTGAACCAATTATAATTTGATAACAAAAAATAAAAAGTCACTTATATTTTTTAGAGAAATATTGTAATACTAAGACATGTGTGCTGGAAAAGTTTAAGAAGGGAACCAACCCATGTGTGAATTTGAATATAACAACAACAAAAACAAAACTAAGGGAAAAAATACAGGTGCAAAAGTAACGGCGAAATGCAAACTGGTTATTGTGTTTAAAACCTCTAAACTAATAGGATGACATGGGCATTCAGGAATCTTATATTTAACGATTCAGTTCTATTCCTGTTTTGATTATGATAGAGTTCCTCCTAAATGGATATAGCTAGCAACAGGTGTACAACAGGCTTTATTTCAAATTATTCCCTTAGTCACTGTATCCCTGAAAAGAATGTGGAATGAATATCTCTCTGTCTCCTACAGAAGAACTTTATTATTCATAGCGATAAACAACTGATTATTTTGAAACAATAATTTTACTACTAATAATATTGAGGCGCAGCCTTTATATTTTAAATTATAGCAGTAAATGCTATAGAGGTAGTTTATCAGAGCATTAAGAACTTTTAGATAAATTGCTCCAGTCTAAAATTTAATCATTAAAATATTCCTTAAATAAAGAAGCAGCAGTAAAATAGTCCAGAAAATAGTGACTGACACTGGATTAGAACTAAATAAAATAAATGCAACAGCAGTTTACCAAATATACTACTATACTAACTAAGGATTAAAAAAAATTAAATTGATAAATAGTGCATTAAAATTAAACAATAATAATAATAATAAATGACCGTAACCGTAAAACTTTTTAAAGTGACACGGCAACTGTCATAAATAGGAGTCGGTTGCATCTCAATTTTGATCACATCACCATGGGGGTGCTGCAAGGGTTGTAGGTAAAAAATGGTCATAAGTCACTTTTTACGGTGCTGTTGTAACTTTGAGCAGTCACTGAATGAACTG
The DNA here is from genome assembly GCA_032468155.1 of Oxyrhabdium leporinum. Lineage (NCBI taxonomy): Eukaryota > Metazoa > Chordata > Lepidosauria > Squamata > Cyclocoridae > Oxyrhabdium > Oxyrhabdium leporinum. The sequence goes on along the minus strand of JANHFL010001699.1, from coordinate 10,766 downwards.
TTGTAACTCAAGGACTACTTGTACTTAGAATTCACATTGTCTTTGTGCTAGATCATGGGTGTCAAACTCAGGCGTCACGTTGCCATCACGTGACGTATCACAATGTTTTTTCACTTCACAGAGGTGAGTGTGGCCTGCAAGTGACGCAACCAGCCCATGGGCTGCCAGTTTGACACCCTTGTCCTAGATAGTAGCAATAGCGCTTAGACTTATATACTGCTTCACAGTGCTTTACAGCCCTGTCTCAGTGGTTTACAGAGTTGGCATATTGTCCCCAATAATCTGGGTCCTCATTTTACCAACCTCGGAAGGATGGAAGTTTCAACCAACCTTGAGCCGGTCAGAATCGAACTGCTGGCAGACGGCAGCCAGCAGAATTAGCCTGCAATACTGCATTCTAACCACTGCACCACCAATGATTAGTCGCTGTAGAAAACTTTTTATCTTTGGATCACGTTATTTTTTTTTTCAGAAGAGAAATTTTCAAAAAAAAATTTAAAAGAGGAACATCTTATTAACAAAATAAAAGGACAGGAGAGATAGTTTTTACATGTAAAAAAACTTGTAAAAGAAATCCATGGCAGAACTGTTGATAATGGACTTTTCCAGTGGTCCATTATATTGGTAGATGAAACAAAGCTAATTCTGGCACAATCCCTGCTGATTGTATCCATAAATGTCTGCTCTACTGGCCTGCCTCCCATGAGAGTCCTTAGCATTTCTGTGGATAGTCTAGTAATCTTTTTGATCCTATTGGTCCACCATTGTCTTACCTTTCTTATACTTGCCAGATGTAATCATTTTCTAATCCATCATCAGTTTGTTAATTTAGGCTTCCTGTGATTGTCTCAAGGAAACAGGTTATTTCTTCCATGACTGACTGGCTAATTCTTCTTACAATTCAGCCTTCCAAACCATAATTCAAAGACAGCTGTCTTCTTTTTCTCATTCTTTTCAGTGTCCAGCTTTTACAACTATAGATTACTACCTGAAAAATCTCCGCCTTAAATACTCTAAATTTTTTAAACAAATAATCCTATCCTTCATGGAGTTAAGTTGTCATCATCTTCTCCCTAAAATTAGTCTCAGTTTTACTTCTCTAGCACGTTGTTCATCTTTACTGTTGAACCCAAGAAAACAAAACATTTTCACTATTACCTATACGTTCCGTAAACATGCTGATTAATATTGCAGTTGTATTTTTAATATTCTCTTACCTTAGATTTTTCACTTTCCATTTTTTTAGATTCATAGGAATTCTAATTTGTTTTTACCATCAGCAAAATAAACTCATTTGCAGATCAGAAACTATTTAAAGTTTAATCCCATTTAATTCCAGCTGTCCTCTTTTTAAATCCTATCATTCTTATATAATAATCAGTTCTTCATTATAAATTTCTCAAAAGAAAAAAGTCAGAAGATCTGGCACACTCATTAGGCTTAATATATTTGGTAGCATGATCAAAGCTTTGCTGTGATAAACCTCCTTTTATTTCCTTACTTTTTCTATTATTTATCTTACATTACATAGTTATCTTATCTCAAGTCCCCCTGCCTTTCCTCAAACCTACCAATTCATTTGTCATTTTTCTCTCCATTATTGGCTGTATTCTTCTTTGTAAGATCCTAAACCAAACTCCATAATGGATTAATGCAGTAGTCTGGTAATTTGTACATACCATTTCTTGGTAATGGTTATATACACTCATCACTGTCTAGATCACACAATCTTGTCCCATATTTTTTTACATAGATGCGCCAGCACTTTAGCTGCCTTTTCTCATGCACTTTAAACAGTTCAGTGATCATCTCATCTATACTTTGGACTTTTTTATTACATAGCTATTCTACTTCCTTCCATATCTCAGTTTTTAATATAGTTGGTTCCTGAATTTGTCTTCTGTCTATTAATGTTTCTGTCACTCTGAAATTCCATTCATAAGGGATGTCAGTATAAACTTTCTATTTTCCTTTGCCTCTTATGTTTTCCATGTTACTCTTGAGTAGACCTCACTGAGCTATAAATTCTTGTGATTTCCTTGGTCTTCTTTAAAAACATCTCTCATTTTCCTCTTTAAAAACATCTCTCATTTTCCTTTTCTTTAAAAAAAATCTATTTGTTGATATTCTTAATGAGGTATTTTTTCTATTCCTTCCTTGTTTATGTTGGCAATCTTATGTTCAGTCATGGTGTATCTTGGTAAGCATTTCGTTCTTTTCCTCTGTGAAATTTTGGAGGGGGTAGTGGTTTTTCCAATTCATTTTCACACTGTCTTATTTCTTCCCATGGCTTCTCAGATTCTTGGTCACATAAATAAATATATTAAATTTGTTCCTTATATACTCTTCCAGTATATCCTCTAAATCAAATATTGCTGTTAAACTGTTCTCTTAATTTTTTAAAATAACCTATGATATATATTTGAAAACAGTAACTCATGGTCTGTTCCATGATCTGTACCTGGAATTGTCCTGGATTGTACTTTTGTATATCTATTGTTTTTCATGCTACCAATTTTATTCTGTTGTTTCTCATATAATGATTTTGTGATATAGATTCTGTGTTTATATTGTTTGAAGTGATACTGGTAATGAGCAAACTCTTCTCTTCATGGAACATTATTATCCCATATTATTGTGTTTTTCCAATTCAGTCTTTCTGTAATTTAGGTTTCTTCATTCTTGAATTTTTGCATTCCAATTGCTATGTCCTTTGTCGATGTTGACTTGACAGCTCTTTCAATTTGTGATAACAATCTTTTCTAACATTTCATTTCTAACAGAGGCATTCATTAGAATAACTGACATTCATTCATTCTTATAGATATGGGGTTGTTATTCATTTATAGCCAAACACATGAAAAGACACTAATTTTCATAAAATTCTTTTCTTTAGCAATTACAACTACAGTTCCAACAAGCTATATTTTAAGAATAAGTGAACTTAACTGGATTGAAATAAACCCGATTTATGACTTTTTAACGACTGAACCAGTGTTCATGATCTGCTATGTTGCCCAGAAATGAAAGAGCACGATAGATTAATGGCCACCATCAAGCAATAAATTAAAAATGCTTAAATATAACTGCTTGGAGTTGGAGTTGAACTTGATAAGGAAAATATTTTTTCTAAAAATTAGAATCCTTTTATTTCCTTTTTAATTGAGTACAATAGCTTTTCTCATATAGTTAGCAACTACTGAACCACTTTTTTGGGGAATATATATTAGGATGACTCTGATTTCTTTCCCAGCTTTAACTTTACTATTATGCTTGATATAACTACCTTACTTTAGCTGCCGATGTACTCAGAACTGTGAATGTAATCTGAAATCACAAGAGATTATTTGCTTTTTTCATATTATGGTATATTAATGACAATTAAATTAATATAAATATGTGTTGGACATGTTATGTACAGGTTGTTTGTATTTATAACCTAATGCTTGAGGGCACTGCTGAACACTTCGTCATTTATTGTGGTTTTCCATTTCTGGCAGATCATGAACACTAGTTCAGTCTTTAAGGAGACATAAAAATACATGGACCAATATTGTATGGCACAGTTGAATTTATTCAAGAACAGATGGGAAAAGGGTATATTTTTAAAACAATCAGATACACCAGAGAAAGAAAAGCCAGGCCAATAAGAAACCATGAATAGGAAGTAGAACTGATTGGGGATGAGGCATTGCGGCAAAGGTTTTATCAAGTTATACTAAGTAACAATTCCACATGGGCTAAGTTGAGCCTGGTATATAGAGCGACCAAGATTGTGGAGGCCAATCAATTAAATCAGAACGAGACTGGCAGACTTAAACATCTAACTCCATGTATGTTTCAGGTAATTTTTATGCACTGCTTAGCATTTGCCACTGACTATAGAGAATGAATTTGATGTTCAAGTTAGGTGTGTCAGGCAGTGGTTCAGCAAATGAAATGTCCAATTCTCACCACTCAGCACTTCCCATTAGAGACCCTTTGAGTTTTTGAGATAGCTGCTATGGGGCAGGTAATTGCTTGGCTGCATGCTGCAGAACCTGAGGAAACTCAGTTCTGTAGTTGCAGAAGCAGAAGCAAGGCTGCAGACTGCAGAGTCTTCTGTGTTGTCTAAATAACCATTACCTCAGGAGCTGTGAAATAAGGATGCTTAAGAAATGGGAAAGACTATGGACAATTGGAACAGCAAATCCATTAAATAGTTGGTTCAGCAAATTAGAGATTTGGAAGGCTCTGTGCATAAAAAGTGACAGTCACAAGCCACATGGCAGCTGGAACAGAAAACTCAGAGAATCACTTACTATTGGATATGACAGAGGGTATTCAGGCTGCTTTCAGCTAAAGGCACAAACAGCTCAAGTTGCAGAGGCATGCAAGTGATTGTGGCAAAAGAAAAGTTACTCGGTACTAATGGCTCCTCCAGCAACTCCTGGTATCACTTTACAATAGCAAATTGACATACCTGTCAAGATCGTGTGGCTAGTCCAGCCTCAGAGGCTGAAGTCATTTTGGGTGAAGGGTATTGTGACTTTCTTTCAGTTCAGTTTGGAAGCTCTAGGCAGTACTTCATACACACACATACATACACACAAAGGATCTTCTGGGTGCCCACCTTCCAGCCTAGCGTACTTGGTATTGTACAGGGAGTTATCTTGTTGCGATTGAAGATATAAGATAATTTTGCATCTTGGATGGATTTGAGTCTAGATCTGGGCTTATTGCCTGAATGAATTTTCTTATTTTTCCTTCCAAGTTCTCTGTTGTTTTCTTTATCTGTGTATTGTAGATGAATTTTGTTTTACTTTGCTTCCCTTTAAACATTTGCCAGAATGTTTTTTATCCAATGTGATGAATAATTATGTGCACATTATTTCTATTCCTTGTGACATGACAATTTTATTAATTTGTCTGCTATGTTTCTTTCTTTTTTTAAATAAAAAATGAAAGTAGCTCAATTATTTTACTTCAGCTGCCCTTTAATGTTTGCTTTGACACTTTTCGAGACTACTTGAAATCTTAATATGGTCTCTTCAAGAATAATTAATATTAAGTGCCATTATTGTATCCATTCAACTGGGCGTTCCCCAAAGAGATATTTTGTAAAGGAATCTGGTTTGAGATTTTTCCCTCAAGCACATAACAGAATATGTTTTGAACTTCTAATGTTTCTTACATGATTTACATTAGACATAAATTTCAGTAAGTAGTTATTCACAGTTTGTTTGCTTCATGTAGAATGTAAAATGAATAACTTTTCAAAACCTTCCATCTCAAGGCAGTTTAAAACATGGGAGAAGAATTTGAAAGAAAACAAAGAGCCATACTTCTTTTTTTTTTCCTTTTCAGGAAAACTCACAGAAGCTAAATTTAGCTCCTTGATCAAATTGACCTAGTCTTTAACCCTGGCCAACATTACCACAACACACTTCCAACAGACAATAGTTTGCATACCAACACCACACTGGAAACAGATGTGCATATTGAACAGACTTTCTTCAGTGATTCTCTGAGAACCAATTTAAGTGAAGTCCTGAAAGCTGTTTCTTCTTAATTGGGACATAAATGGCATCTACTTACAATTAATATACTGATGTAAGAGTATTGCTTATAAGCTGTAAACCGCCCCGAGTCTTCGGAATGGGGCGGTATATAAATGTAAAAATAAATAAAAATAAAAAATTACAAAAGCTGAACATATTTAAATTTCCTCACCACTATCTCTTCAGTTTAAACGTATGATGTCACAAATCTGTTTTGACCAACATTACAAGATACTAGCCACTGTAAAACCATAGATTGGCATGAACATTGATTTTTTAAAATTGTGAACAGCTGGCCTATTTGTGGGCAATGGCTGCATAGTTTACATCAAAATGTTTGGAATGTTAGCAATTATCTCTTCTATTTCTTTACAGAGTCTCCTATAGTTTATCTAACTATTTTGGGTGTGTGCTTACTGAAAGCATATAGTTCAATGCTGGAGTTTGTTCATGAAGTGCTTTCCTCCACCTTCAAACCCTAATACCATATTTAATTAGTCTTGCTTTCCCTTCCTTTATGGGACACAGAATACGATATAGGAAGAGTTTGGCTAAGTTTTTTTAACATACATTCCTGATTTAAAAAAAAATGATTCCTGTATTTCTTCCAATACTTATCTTTCCTTCATATTTGATAACCAAGCAAATGTCAGATTTATTTATAAAGCTACATCTATCCCATTCTCTGGCACTGATATTGGAAATAAAATGATAAACAGGTAAGGTGTTGTTTTTTGTAGGGACATATGAATGAATTAAAAGGAGGGTCAGGCAGCCATTTATCTGAAATGGAATAGGGCTTGCTGCTTGAGCAGGGTGTTGGCCTAGAACACGGGTGTCAAACTTGCCGCATTACGTTGCTGTCACATGATGTTTCATGACGTTTTTCCCATTCATGGAGGTGGGATGGGTGTGGCCTGGGCATGACGCATCAAGGCCACGGGCCGCCAGTTTGACACCACTACCCTAGAAGATCACGAAGGTCCCTTCCAACTCTTTTATTCTGTTATAACATTGTCATTTCTCCACTTTTTGGATTTTGGGAAAGTATTTAATTATAGAACAGACAGTTGTTAAAATAATACTTTTATTAACAGAACATAATTTCTGATTTATTATTACACAGTGCAGAACATAAAAACAAGAATGCTAAAATGTTTTATGACCCTTGCAATGATGCAAGTTTCCAAACCAGTTAAAAAAGAAATGTTACATGTTTTGCTAAGGATTTTAAAAACCAGTCGCAACATTTGCATTTCAGACCACAAAAAATTGTGGAAACACTACAATAAAAGTATATGAGGTGTTTTTTTTCAAATTAGACAAATATAGTTTTATCCAAAATTGCCAAGTGTAAAGCCTTATGTTTTTCGAATCTATTATGCTTTAAGGAATTTGGTTTGCCTCTAATTAAGTTTAGTTTAGTGCATGATGGATCCCAGAAGTAGTATAGTCACTCTTTCCATTTTCTGTGGGGGGGGGGGGGTTCCTTTTTTTAAAAAAATGTGGAAAATTATAATAGGAACCAGATAAATATGTTGTGATGAGATAAATAAAATGGTTCCCAGATTACTAATAGAAAACCTCAGATTGGTCCCAAATATGACAAGGCTGTAAAATATTGCGTTAGAAATGTATTTTCTCTGAAACGATTGTGACTGACCATCTCTGCTTATTGGATCATCACTTCCAACCAGCTTGGATCTATCCTATGAAAACATCATAAGAAGGAACGTTAAAGGATGGCTCTTATCTCCTGTGAGATAGCGTCTGGAGACCTTCATAGCAGCCCCCAAGTTATGGAACAGTAGTCCAATGAGGTTGATGAGTCCCCAACTTTTAGCTTTCTTCAGACTCATTATAACTATTTTATTCTGGAGAACACTTGGGTGTTGTTGATACATTTTACTTGTTGATTTTTGAAACTGTGGTTTGATTTAGTGTTTTTTGTTATTTGTTCTCTTCTTTGATATAAATTGCCTAGCTTTGAGTAGGCCAAATAAACAAATATAATATTAAATGTTTAATTTTAGAACTCTATAACTTCCTGATTGGAATTTGTGGCTTTGGCTTCTGTAATATGTCTTAAATATCTATTTATTCCATATGATCTGCCCCTTGAAGCAATAATCATTAATATACCTGCATCCAGTGAGGGGACATGATCTGAACTCAGACTTTCCCTGCCCAAAGAATCATCAGTGTGTCAAATCTACGTTTTAAGCACTTGGTTTGAACTACCTAGACTATTTTATTTCAGTTAATTTTAAGATTTTTAAATTATGTTTATTTCAACAATAAGTCTTTTCTGGGATGGGTTGAATAATGTCAGTTGTATTTGGGCTTGGATGCATAAGTAACTATAATAAAATGTGCCTAAGTAAGAAATGGAAATTTACCGTTCTGTTTTTTAATACACTTAATAAGCTCATAAAGATGCCTATTTTTTCCATCTGTGTATGTATGTGTTTGGCATTTCCCTGAGCATTGGTCTGATTTTGCCAGATTTTTTTGCCAGTACTTCTGTTCCTCTGGGGGATTTCTGTTCTTTAGCTTTCTCCAGTATGACCAAAGCCTCAGGCAGTCGGTACTTCTTTAAAAAAAAATGTAGCCATTTTGTATTGTCCATTGCTCATTCTAGAGGACTATAGAGAAAGCCAGCTGGCAATTATACTACATATAATTTACTCTTAGTGACCACAGTGCTAGGAAAAGCATAACTAATTCCCTGAGCTAAGAAATTACCATATCTGTTTTAATTGTATAGCTATGGCTTTTTACTTCTCCTTCATTACAGAAATTGCCAAAATTAACATGAATGACAGGAAATGGTGTTCCCCTCCAAAAAAACTAAAATTGTTGGCTGTCACTCTCTTTAAGCTATCTAAAGTTGGATACAGTTTCCTATTTGCAGATTAGACCATGAATTTAAGGAAATTCAGACAGAGAATCAACTTTCTTGGCGAAAGAATGTAAATATTCCTGAAAGGTTTACTTTATTATTGCAAGTGTGCTACAAAATTTTTGTTACTTTTTATTATAGGGGTTTAGGTCAGGCGTGCTTAGAAGTATAAATAATAAATTTAAAAAAAGTTTGCCACCTTGAATTATTTGTAAAAATAATGAAGGTAGGATACAAATAAATGAATGAATGCAAATGGCTAAATGAAACGCTAAGTGTTATTAGTGCTTAAAATTGTACATCCACAAACCAACCACCTTAACAAATATTATGGGTTTATTCAAAGTAACATTTTTGAAAGAACTTTTAAAAGCACAAAAATACAAAAACACTTTTGACTTTCAAATCGTGCTCATGTCTTATTAATTTTGGATAAATCCATTTATCTTTGTGAGAATAGTCCCGTTTCCCACCCCCGCCTCAGATATGCCAATTCCTTATCTTAGTCTATAGCTCTGTATTTCCTAACTGTCTGCTAATAGTAGTAATCTTTTCAATTCAATTCAAACCTTTATTGTCAATGCACAACATGTGTACAATGAGATTGGTTGAGCCTCCCTTAGTGCAGCTCCCCAACACAAATACATCTCAATAACTCACAGTGAAAGAAAGAAAATCCCTAATCCAGTAAATCATACTGACAAACACACAATCCTCTATACATATATGTGCATAACATTACATTATAATATACTGCACCAATATGAACATGTTGCATGTTGCGCCGGTCCTACAAGTCTATCATACTACATACTTATGATGTTATGTTGCATTCAGGAGTCTGACAGCCCACGGATTAAAGCTGTTCTTCAGCTTGTTCGTGCAACTGGCTATGCTTCTATATCTCCTGCCCGATGGTAGGAGAGTAAAGATGTGCTGACCAGGATGTGAGCTGTCCCTGAGAATTTTCCTCACTCTTCTAAGGCAGCGAGTCCTAGCGATTTCATGTAGTGGTGTCAGGGGACAGCCCATGATGTTTTATGCCGTGCTCATCACCCTCTGTAATGTAATCCACAGTTGTCAAGCCAGCATACCATACCATAATGCAATAAGGGAGGACGCTTTCTATTGTGGACCGGTAAAAGGAGGTCATCGGTGGTTGTTCCACCTTGCTTTTCCACAAGACCCTGAGGAAGTGGAGTCTCTGTTAGGCCTTCCTGGCCACCTGGATTGTGATATTTTTCCAGGTGAGATCTTCGCTAAGATGGGCTCCCAGGAATTTGAAGGAGGAGACTCTCTCCACACAGTCCCACTCCATGTAAAGTGGGGCAGGTTCCTCTCTCTTCTTCTGGAAGTCTAGCACCGTCTCCTTTGTCTTGCTGATGTTCAGGTACAAGTTGTTTTCTGAGCACCATGTGGATAATTTTTGAACCTCCCCCCTGAATGCTGCTTTGTCTCCACCCTATAATTGCTCTATGAGGGAGATGCGTGGTTTCTAAATTTGATATGTAAATAAGTAAATATAATTTTTGAGATCATCAAAATCAACTACATGCCATTTTCTAGCTGGGTTATGTCCCAAGCCTGATTGGCAGAAGCATCTGGTTTTCACTTGAATCTGCCTCCGACGATCAGCTGCTTCAGGTTGCAGGGATCGCCATTCCTTATTGCCCCCTCCACACACCCCGTTTTCAGCCTCCGTGCGCCCCATTTTTGGCCCGTTTCAGGCGGCAGGGATCGGAACGGGCGGAAAATGGGGCATGCGAGGCTGAAAATGGGACACTGGGGTACGCGGAGGAGGCAATAGATGATGGCAATCCCTGAAGCCTGAAACAGCTGATCGTCGGGACGCCGATTCTTTTTGCTGTTTGCTGCAAGGAGGCAAGTTGCTGGGAGGCAGAGGCAGATTTTTTTCCCTTGTTTTCCTTCATAAAAGCTAACTGCTCATACTAATCAGGCTGTGCTGAAGCTGAAAGAGAGTTTTTGCTGTTTGATTCAAGGAGGCAAATTGCTGGGAGGCAGAGGCAGATTTTTTTACCTTGTTTTGCTCCCAAAAAGCTAGGTGCCTCTTATACTTTGGAGTGTTTTATACTCTGAAAAATACAGTAATTTTATTTTTAATAAATTAGAAAATAATATGAGAGACTTTTGAGGAGAAAACCTTGCACATTTGTGGTGTTGAAATGGATTATGGCAACTCCTAGTGACCCTATAGATTTTAAGTATTGAAATTAAGCACTTGGAAATTTTTGGAAGTATTTACTTTTGGTGACTGAGAGCAAAAGGTATTTAATGGCAGTAGTTAGAAGTACCTTAGAATTGAA
>JANHFL010001698.1:171714-183478 GCA_032468155.1 Oxyrhabdium leporinum | reverse complement strand
GGGGAACAGTCATAATTTATTTTTAGTTATGTTACTGAGTTTCTGTCAAAAGAAAAAGAGCAAAAAGCTGGCATACCATTATTTGGAAAATGTCATCATTAATTCTTTTGGTGGCTCAGATTTTTTTTAAAAAAGAAAGATGTGTGATAAAAAAACATACCTAAAAACTAAGACTACATTTAATGATACACTTCTGTTATCTACAAGCAAGATTCAGTGTAGAATAAAAGCAAGGTAGGTATTTTCAAATACCTGTCTAAAATCAGAAAACATATATGATGTGATTTCTAATTTTGTGTATTTTAGTGGAGGACGAAATATTACTGTACTTGGTGCTGGGTTTGATATCATTCAGAAGTTCTCTGTGGAACTTAAATTCAAGCCTTTTACGGATATATCATCAAGGAGGAGGAGGAGGAGACAAATAGAGAGGCATCAAAAGGTATTACTTATCCTTTGTTTCAAAATACAACCTATCTTTGGAATAAGCAAAGCAATACTACTTAGACTTATACACCACTCAATAGTGCTTTACAGCACTCTCTAAGTAGTTTACAATGTAAGCATATTGCCCCCAACAATCTGAGTCCTCATTTACCAACCTTGGAAGGATGTAAAGCTTAGTCAACCTTGAACCCATCAAGATTGAACTTCAGGCTGTGGGCAGAGTTAGCCTGCAATACTGCATTCTAATCTCTGGTCCACCAGAGTATTTGGAGCCATAGCTCCAATATTTAGATGCAGTGGCAAATGAGCAGATATTTCAAAGATTGTAGTCAAAAGGCTCTACAATTGATTATTCCTATTCCCACCATCCTGAAAAAGGATTAATCTTACCCCATGTTTCCTGTATTCGAGGCAAATTTTAATTAATTTTAAGGATGTGACAACCACTCTTAATAGGGATAGTCTTTGGCTACAACTATTCATTTAGTGACAGTTCAAAGTTTTACAATGCACTGAAAAAAGTGTCTTATGATTCGCTTTTCACACTTACAATTGTTGCAGCATCCCCATGGTCATGTGATCAAAATTTGGAGATTTGCCAATACACCAGGATAGATAAAATAATGTTGTTTCACACCTTGTTGACAGCAACCAAACAACCAAGTAATTGAAATATTACAAATAACAAATATTAAAATCGTATTTAGAAATTGTGTGTCATAATGTTTGAAATTGTGTGTCATAATGTTTCAACCATTTTCTAAAGTTCATGATACTATATCTATGTTGCAATTTTGAAGATAGTTTCTTTTTTCCTAACTGAATATTTAAGGAATTACATTTTATCACATCTTAAAGAAATTTAGCTATTACGAGATATATAAGTGTGTTTCTTTCATTCTTTAGAAAAAGAACATTGATTTAGTAGGAATATCTTATCAAAAATCATTTATAAAATTCATATATTCACTCTGTATAAGGTGGTGAAAACTATAGCAATTGTAATTCTGTTTTCATCATGGCATGCATTTTTCAGCTACTCTAAAACATCCTGAAGGCACTGCAGATGTTTACAAACTACAATAAAAATACACTAAAATGTATTATTTGATGCCTTACAGTACTGGTTTCCTTTTCAAATTAAATATATATAATTTATAAAAAGTAACAGGCAATATTCTTTTCGTTTTGTTTTTCTTTAGTTTGAAGGAAAAACCATCTCGAAAATCAATGACACTGCGTTAGTCTTCTTATCTCCACCAGTACTGGAGGATCCAGAACATTATCAAATTTTTATACTTATTAAAATGGATGGTCATGTGGTGGAACGTCAGGACTTTCAGTATGTTGCTGATCCAACTTTTGAAAACTTCACCGATGGAGTCAAAAAACAGGTCAACAAACTTATTCATGCAAAGGTAAATATATTAGGGAATTACTGGTTTTTAATGTGCGTGATTATTCTATTATGACCTAGGATTTTTTCAATAAATTTATCTTGATACTTTTTATGTTAATCTCTTGGTCCTACAAGATTAGCTGAGTAAGCAAAGTAATAGTTTATAAACAACATCCAGCTTAGTCACATACTCTAGTACAGGGGGTTTCAAATTCAGTTGCATTGAGGGCTGCATCAGGGTTGTGTTTGACCTTGGGAGGCTGGAGTGGGCGTGGCCAGCTTGCTGTCACTCATGTTGGAGGCACCTGTGGTGGGCAAGTGCTAAGGCAGGACTTCGCTCAGACCCTCCCTCACTCTCATTATAATCTTCCTTCCTTCCTTTTTTCTTCCTTCCCCTCTTTCCCTATTTTTCCTTCATTGCTCTCTTCCCATCTTTCCTTCTTTTTCTTTTTCTTTTCTCTTTCCATTTCTCCTTTCCTGTCCCTTCTTGCATGCTCAATTGTAAAAGGGGAAACATTTCTCCTTTTGTTTTGTTTTTAGTTTGTCTCGCTAGTCTTCTGCCAGTGAACATGGAGCTCAGTCTGCGGGCTCCCCGGGTCCCATTTTTGGCTGTGATGGCCTCCTGCAGCCCTCTGCCAATGAAAATGGAGCTTGGGGGTGCAGTGTATACCTCAAGCTCCATTTTCGCTGGCAGAGGGGTGCCATGGCCAAAAACAGCTCCATTTTTACTGGCAGAGGCACCGCAAGCCAGTCCTTTGCATTTTCCAGGGTGGCCCCATGGGCCAGATCTAAGCACCCTCAGGCCAGACCCAGCCCACGGGCCTTGAGTTCGACACCCCTGCTCTAGTATGTCAACTGCATTGAGTATCTTGATTTAATATGGTTATAAACTCAGCCCTTGTCTTTTATGATAGACATATACAATAGATTAATGTATTGATCTTGAAATATTTCTTTTCCATTGCTCCTTGCACCCTACTTTGAAAAAGATTTAAATTAGAAAATTGCTAAAGTGGCTCATTTTGTTTTTCTATCCAGGGTAGTAATCTGAACAAAGCAATGACAATCGATGAGGCTCGTGCATTTGTAGGAGAAGAACCCTGCAACATAACAACTCTAACTGAGAAGGATTTATATTGTGAACCACCTGAAGATCAACCTCTACCCAAACGGAGGCAAAAAAGAGATACGGTCAACAACCTTCCAGAATTCATCGTAGGTCACATTTTTCTCTATATTTTTAGTAACATGATACAGAATTTAATACAGATACTTGCAATTATAAATAATTTTGGTTTTCTCTTAAAATTTATTCAACAAGAATTCCAACTCCATTTGCTATTACCTATTTTCAACAAGATGCAAGGAAACTGTTGCTTTTCTTTGCCTAAACCGCCTACAATCGAAGTCTACAGATTTTCAGATTCCCAATCAGCAAGTTCATGATGACTCAGAATTCTGGAGGATGTTGATATGGGCAGGGTTTCTATAGGCTAAAATTTTGGCTTGTATTCATTAACATTCAGAGTTGTCACCTCAGTGAAACAGAACGGCATCCTGGGAATCTTCAGTCACATGTGTCAAGTCCTCTTTAGTGTGAATTTAGCAGGCATCTCATCTGGACAATTCATGTTAAGCCAAGCTGACAAATGGTGACCACAATAAAAATTTAATTTGAGAGTGCAGCAGTCTGTCTGGATTCATTCATAGCATTAAGCATAGGGTGATCTGTTCAATGTTAGCTCTTATAAACTATAGTTTCTGCTTAATGTGTGTGATAATTAGTCCAGTTTGGTATGTTCAACAAATCATGTTTAAAATCAAAGACGGTTTAGCATTTTTATTGTTTTATATACATTGGGTCATCAGTTAACTTTCTGTGAACTTGCTTACCCAAATGCCATTTATATGGACATGACCATTGTCCCATAATTTACTCAACCTGGTAGTCCACTTCCAAAAGTTATTCTCATATTTCTTGCTTTTCTGGTTTAGAATATTTTTAAAATTTGTCACAAACTATCTTAAATGGTCCATTAATTTTAATTTGTTTATAAAATTTTTGTACTGCTTCACAATATACTCCTAGTAGTTTTGGTAAATTTAAATAGATCTGCTTAAATCCTCTCTTTCACATAGTTTCAGTTGATTTAATGTTCTTGTTTATTCTTGTTTTCATCTGGAAACTGTTGTAAGTGCCCTGAAAGGGCTGAAAGTAGGATTGAAACGATTGTCTGTTACTAACAATGGGCATCATTAAAACCATTATGGTTTGGACTAAATTCAACCTGTGTTTCTATATTTCATATGTATGGTTCATATTCTGTTTCAGTAATTATTGCCACTTTGCTGTCTTGTAACAAGTGGTTCTTTCCAGATTATCTTTCCAAAACTGGTGCATTCCAGATATGTTGAGGCCATTTCTGCAAAACTATTGATACTACACTAGCTGGTAATTCTGAAAGTTTAATCCCAATACATCTGGAATGTGAATTGCATACACCAATGAGCTTCTATTATTTTGATTCTTTTAAATTGCCCAAATGGTATATAACTAAGCATTGAATGCTTATCAAAATCTGTTTTTAAGAATTGCGATTATCTCCCTAGGTAAAATTCGGCTTCAAAGAATGGGTCCTAGGAAGAGTAGAGTATGCTCAAGTCAGCGATGTGCCACTGAGTCTGATCTTGACATTGGTAATTATCCCCATGGTGGCTATTATCATCATCTCAGTCATTTGCTACAGGTAAGTTTTTATTGTCATCAGCTGTTGTACAAATAATAAAGGCAAAACTGATTTTCTGAGAAAAATGTGGAAGGAATCTAGGCAGGCAAGGCTTTCTTTCTTCCCTAAACTTCTCATGACATCAACAGAATTTACTCTTAAGGATTTAAGGGACAATCCAGAATAGATATGGGAGCTTTTCTTAACTGGCTATTTTCTGACCATATCACACTAAATTGTGTGGGAGGAAGCAAGATAACCTCTTGTTATATATCTTTCCAAGGCAGCTGATTTTCATTCACATCATACTAAAAATAATGAAAGGCAGGCTTTGGTTTTCTCCTGCAAGGAACTATTTCATAAAATAAAATGTACAACATATTACTTGGAAGATAGATACTGTATATGAGTTCTGTAGCTAGGGTTGATCCACTCCTGTTCTCAGTGATCTTTGCTAGAAACATCTATATTGATTTTTGTTCCTTGAAAGTGATTATTTCCAAAATATTTTAGGCATCACAATCCTTGCATGCCGGTATTAATCATAGTGCAGACATATTAATGATTTCATTATGCACAACATGCCCTATGGGTTACTTCCAAGGCGTCTTTCCATATCATAATTTTTAGCATCCATGTGCTAAAAATTGTATTATTTTCCCTCTGGTCTCGATAGATTTGTAGGAAAAAAACATATATTTAGGAAAAAAAGATGAAAACATGAATGATATTTGCATGTGACTGTATATTAAAAAGTTGAATTAATTTGGTTGTTGAGATCCATATTAGTTAAAAAAATATCACTCTGAATATAGATTAAATTCATAAACAAGTTTGGTAAAAGCTAGAAATGATTATAACCTAAACTCACAATAATGAACTTTTGAGTAAATATAACATTAAGCATTTAATTAGTTTAGTTCTATGTGCTTATTTTATAGCTTAACAAAAATATAACCCTGTATTTCTAAAGATACCTCTACTGTTATAAAATGATTTATTTTTACAGTTTGTAACTTTTCTGAACTTCTTCTCTATTCCTTATAGACGGCAAAGCCAACAAGCAGAACGAGAATACGAAAAAATTAAATCACAACTCGAAGGCTTGGAGGAAAGCGTCAGAGATCGGTGCAAAAAGGAATTTACAGGTGTGACTGATGCCGGATTTCTTAGAATTCTCCGGAGAATTCACAAGATATATTGAATGCCTACTACTGTCTACTTTAAACTGTCTTTAGAGAATGTGCAGGAAGCAAAAACATTTTTGATTACTACGTTAACTTAAATATGGCTTACTCTTCTGGCAAACGATTCAAAAGCTATCCATAAAAATATAATGTATTTTTAAGCATTTACTGCATTTTTAAAGTAGAAATAAAATAGTATGTATCAGGAACTAAATCATTGATAATAAAATCCTCAAGATGTTTCTCTTAGGACATAGTAAATCAGTTTGTATTTCAACAGAAAATGGATTAATATTTGAAAGTTATGCTCCTGTTGACTAAAGGGGGAAAAGTAAAATCTCTTTTAAAACAAGCCCAGTTACTAGTGCTTCATGGACTCATCCAAGCAGGTTTGTCATTGCTGCCTTCTGGGATATTTTTTCAATCTATTAACTGCCATAGTATTTCCTGGTCATCTTTCATGTAAGTACTAACAAGGTCTATACCTGCTTAGACTTTTGAGGCCAGACAAGGCCGATCAGCTTCACAACTAGCTTTTCAGCTGGATAGAGAGGGTTCCAAATATAATTTAATTTGTAGAAGTTTATCAGAATTTTAGATTGCAGAAAAAAATATGATAAAATAGAACCAATAATAGAAATCATTTCTTTGCAGTTACAGACCTTGTTAGTACTTACACGGAAAATGACCAGGAAATATTAGGGTGATTAGATTAGATTAGATTAGATTAGATTAGATTAGATTAGATTAGATTAGATTAGAAGAGTTGGAAGGGATCTCGTAGGTCATCTAGTCCAGCCCCCCACCCAAGCAGGAGACCCTACACCATTCCTGATAAATGGCAGTCCAATCTCTTCTTGAAAGCCTCCACTGATGAAGCTCCTACAACTTCGGAAGGCAAGCTGTTCCATTGGTTGATTGTTCTCACTGTCAGAACATTTTTCCAGGTTAAATCTCTCCTTGTTCAGTTTCCATCCATTATTCCTTGTCTGGCCTACAGGTGCTTTAGAAAATAGCTTGACACCCTTCCTCTCTGTGGCAGCCCCTCAAATATTAGAAGACTGCTATCAGGTCTCCCCTGGTCCTTCTCTTCACTAGACTAGCCATGCCCAGTTCCTGTAACCATTCTTCATATGTTTTAATCTCCAGTCCCCTAATCATCCCGGTTCCTCTTCTCATGTTGTTACATTGGAAAATTCAGATCATCCTTTAATGATCTTTGGGTTAAGATTTTTAGGAAGGTGCCAATATGCAGAAACCGCCTCCTCCCACTTTTTGTGCTGGTTTTGTGTTTACAGTTATTGGTTGGAAAGTGTACAGGTTGCAATTCACCAAATTGCGGAATTGTGAAATGCACTGGCTGGGCCTGTAATCAATTTGTTTTCCTGCCCAGTTTTATCTAATGAGCCCTAAAAGAAATGAGGAAATACAATCCATCCCAGTTCTTTGGAATCCCACAGAGAAATAAACTGGCACCGAACAAGGCACTTATGTAAACCAGCCTTCAGAGTAAACTGTATTTTTCCCCCCCAGTATTTGCATATTGTAATGGAGATGAAGAAGGGAGTATTTTCCTCATTCAGGTTTTACTTTTCAAACTTGAAATGTTATTGTGGTTGTTACTATTTAAAATTAATATGGAAAGTTAAGATAAGAAATGGTAAAGAAGGAGAAATACATAAACACCTTTTTCCCCCAGGAAAACCTGATATTATATTTTTGGAAATTTTGAGAGAAAGATATTAATGGCTCATTTCCTAATGCTCCCTAAACTTTCATTTAAGATTATAGAAATAAACCAGTTTGTTTGTATGTTAGATTTTGTCCCACCTTTATTACTTTACATTCCTGTATGTACATTTATCAAAATATCTGCTTAACCTCCAAAGGGTTTTTTCAAAGCCAGACAGATACCATTCATCTTCACCACTTTTTCTTGTTCACAAGAAAGAACTGCTAGTTGATTTTACAGTGAAGTGAACAAATTGATTGGCAATTTATTAAGGTCAGATATTTGAGAACATAACTGTGCAAAGTTGAACAGGGGTGGAGATTGGTTTGGGTTAGGGAGATAAAATATATAGATAGTCATGCTGAAAAGTTCAGAATTTCTGAGGAGTATCTGTTGGGCTTTGGCAGAAAAACACACACACACACACACACACACACACACACAGAGAGAGAGAGAGAGAGAGACAGAGAGAGACAGAGAGACTGCTTTGCAACCAAATGCTTTTAGGTTCAGTCACTGGCATCTCCAGGCAGATTTGGGAATGTGTCTTGCTCTGATCATCAGAATAAACTTCAGCTAGATGGTCCAGTAAGCTGACTCATAATGACATAATGAAAACTACTTTTCTCTTCCCAATCTGTTATATCCGGTATTGCACAGATTCTGTTTGCTTTCCTCTTGGTTTCAATTATAAGTTTGATACTTATCCACTATGATATGTGCATGTGTGGGTGCATGGGTGCACTCTGCACATGCTTAGAATCCCTGTTTTCCCCTCAGAAATGATCGTTTCTATTTTCATACCCTAGATCAGGGGTGTCAAACTCGATTTCTTTGAGGGCCTAATCAGGATTGTGTTTGACCTTGGGGGGGATGTGTGTGGCCAGGGTGGCATGGCCATCTCAACACCACTCATGTCGGGGGTTCCTGTGGTTGCCCAGGAGCTCTGCCAGCAAAAACAGAGCTCTGGGGAGCCATCTGCAGCCCTTGCGAGCTCCATTTTCTCTGGCAGGCACCACAGGCCGGTCATTCACCATTTCCAGGGTGGCCCTGCAGGCCAGATCTAAGTACCCCATGGGCCGGCTCCTGTTCTCAGGCCTTGAATTTAACACAACTACCCTAGATACTTATACTGTAGTAAAATGTCAAAACAATTCCAACAGGAAAATGTCTAATGGCTATATTGCATTAATATTATATGCCGTCTTAGCAATAGCAATAGATCAGAATCATCAGATCGTCACTATTGCTGAAAAAGCAATATTGGCAGAGAACACAGTAGGCTTTGAAATGAAATTGTTTTGAATGAAGTTTTGGCTGCAGAGTTTTTAAGAGGAACAATTCCTGGATCGGTTTCATTATGTCTCCTGTCCTAATTCCGTAGCCAGCAATGGCTCCTGCATTGGATATGCAGAATGGGAGCTGATGTTGATGGTGACAGGGGTTATGTAAGCATTCTGACCAGACTGAACTGAAAGGAAATAGATGTTGGTGAAGGTGAAACAACTAATTCTAGTCATCTTTTTAATGTTTTCTTAGGAAAAAGCAACAAGGATCTCCTCTGGCTTAGGCTTGGCTAGGATGGCTAGTTAAGTCATGCAAAACTAGCACCACAGACAAGCTAAGCTCTGGGGAAATAAAAAAATAGTAGAATAATCAAAATGGACATCTGAAGCACTGACATAATAAAGAGAAATATGTCATAATTCAGTATCAGAGCAATTCTACACTTGCTTGGCTACCAGCTTTGCCACCTAAATACACAGCAGTACCGTCATGCCAACTCAAGAGTGCCTAGAAAGACGACTTGCTTGAGCTAGCCAAGGTTCCCTCCAGATAATTGCTCAGGTAGTTCCAGCAATTAGGAGATGAGGCAAAAGAAGCAAACTGACCATTGCTAAGGCCACTTCTCTGTTCAGCGTGTGAATCATAGGGGGGCACAACCCTGTGGGACTTGTGGCACCTTGGCTCTGTAGGAAAGGGAGAATTCTACAGAGCAAGGACAAGCAGACATGTGAACTGGATAATGGGAAATGAATTCATCTCACAAGCCAAATCAAGCAAATAAATATTGAAGTAATGAAAGGCTGCCCAAAGATGCATATCAATGTGGATGCACACAGAGGTACCACTGATCTCAGTCCGGTTCCTCTTTTGCATTCAGAAAGGGATCCTCTACCTTTCCTCCTTTCTCATTATCAAAATAAGGGTGTCGCATTTGGTATTTTGATGCAATAAAAAAAAAGAATTGTGCATAAATCCAAAGGCTGTTTTCACTGCCTCACTGAGCAGAAGTGTGATAATGGTCCTCAGTGATTCAGTAAGGAGATTACTTGGCATTCATCCTTTGTAGTCACTGCTGAGAACTGGGAATTGTGTCCAATGGAGAGGAACTAGGTTTTGTCACTATTATTACACCACCTTTGATTCTGACGTTTAATGAAGAGCTGTATTACTTAGAGTCCCTGTTTGTCATCTCCTCTCATTGATCTTTGAATCCAATTCACTGAGATGCAGTAGAGGAAGTACTGCACCATTGTTCGTTCTAAATTGCACTTGCTTAAGAACTATAATAACCATTCCCTCTTTATGACTATCCTGAAGGTTTTATTTAGCAATGCCACAGCCTCTGGTAATTATTAGCCAGTTCACTTACTGAATCAAGTTTGTTTGTAATATGTATAATGAGTCCTGACTTCCATTCAACAATATTATCACTCTTTTTACAATCAAGAACAAGATCTACTGGCGAGTTACTTGCTCATTTTTGTTCCTGCATGTTCTGTGCCTGGCATAATTAAGCAGCTAAGTCACACCAAATTTCAGCATGGTTAACTCTTTTTCCTTCTTTGTTTATATATGTGTGGGGTGTATGTCTATGGAATAAATGTAATGGTTTGTGGCTCTGGGCAAGCATATAAAGAACCACAGATAACAGCAGGTAGCCTTGTTCAACGCAGGCTGAGCTATAGCGACTGCTGGTATGCAGGCTCCAGAGCACTTTTAAAGAGCCAGTTACGGGAATAATCCAAAATAGGTTGCTGTCATAGCAGAAAAGAAGAGTAGTGTTGTATATGAAAATGCCTTCCCTCCACCCCCTCCAGATCTACTGGCAGCCAAATATATTCAAATCACCCTGGAGATGCAAGAAGAAATTGAATGCTGTCTATCCTAGTCTGTCTATCTGCCTGCCTATTTATTAGATGAAGCCAGCTTAAATGTTCCTCCTCTGGAGTAAGATAAAGATATAGATGATATAGATTCGTTTGTAAACAAAAGAGGTAGAGAGAAAGGTTATATTCCTTCCTCTCCCCCAAGATATATAATGGTTGGCATCTTAATTAGCACTTCTTTGGAGTCAGAAACAGCAAGAAGAAAAGCAGGAGATAAAACAAGAATGTACACATTTTACATATCACCTCTTATGGCTGTAGATACACTAGGAGGTTAAAACTGAAGGTGTTGAAGGCAAAGCACTTTTTTTACTGTTGTCACAACCCGCAATGAGGACGTGTCTAATTAATCAAGAGAAACACGGTCTTTTTATTCATTTACCCAAGAGTTCTAATTTTATATGCTGTAAAACATTTCTTACTAGCGGAGGGCTCTGTGCCATTTATTATTCCACAAACATTTTCCGTCTTGCAAATGATGTTCACTTTCTCATAAATAGTTGCTTCCTAGCAACAGTGTGTATTTAACCTTCTATAAGAAATTGATTTACTAATGCTCATTCTTAGTTACTTTCAAGAAAAGAAAATACTTGCCTTTCTATGTAACAAAATTAAGCTTACAGCATAATTCAGAAGATTTTAAAGACTATTGAAACCAGAGGTTTTTTGAGGGGTATTAAAGGATAAATACCTACGAAAATGCCATGGAACTTGTTTTCAGCGAAGTTACTATATGCTCAACACTGGAAAAATTCAAAGTTACCCACAATAGAGGAATGGTTGATGAAGATGATGAATCTTGCAGAGATGTTTAAATTGATTTCCTTGATTAGGGGAAGGATATTATCTATGCCCCTTACAGGCTTTTTACATGAAAAGGGAGGGGGAGAAGCACTTGTGGTTTTGATGATTAGAAAAGTGAACTTTTTTTGTAATCATAGAATAAGAAATAAATATAAGACATATTTTTGGCACAGAAAATCTTTTTATCTTACCTATCTGCACTTTTGTTGGTTTTTTTCTTTAAGATGCATTAGTTTGTTTTCGGTTTTTATATTCTCTTTAAAACTCTCTCTCTCCCTCCCTCCCTCCCTCCCTCC
>JANHFL010001698.1:150159-162711 GCA_032468155.1 Oxyrhabdium leporinum | reverse complement strand
TTTGTTTTTCCACTGTTGTATAAACACAATTTCCACCCAGTCACATGATCAAGCCATGCCCACCAAGCCACACCCACCAAGCCACGCCCACAGAACCAGTAGTGGAAAATTTTAGATTTCACCACTGATGCTACCATAGTCTTGGTCTGAAAGCAGTTACAAATGGTAGTTTAAATCCAGTGGAAAAATGTATTTTGCAAAAATAATGATCTTAAGAAGTTTTTAAATATTCAACAATGTGGTGAGATGTTAATTCTCCCTCACAAAGTAGACTCTCTCACCATTTTTTCCTCTTTCATCAACTTTATCAGGATAATGCTGGGGAGCCTCTTTATAAATTGTTCAAAGCTATCAAACATCAAGTAGAGAAAGGACCAGTGGATGCTGTGCAGATGAAAGCCAAATACACACTGAATGACACTGGTTTGTTGGGAGATGATGTAGAGTATTCACAATTGGTATGTAGCTTCATTAATATTTGTTTTAGAATATTCAAAAAATGAAATGCTTCTGAAATATGACCTACTGTTTTTTCACCACTTACAGTATGTATTTTGTAAAACATGAATGATAGAAAAGTATTATTGTCAGTCAAATCAATTATCTGAAGATGAAGGTTATGGGTCATAATTGAAATTCTGATTCTGTATGGATTGCTAGAAATAATTTTTTCAACTTCCTGGTTTACTGAAAAGAAAGAGTGATTGGTCCATCCAGCTTCCACATGTAAGGAATGACTAAAATCAGTGTTTCAGCATTCCTGGTCCAGCACCTTAACTGCTGTATATGCATGCATACAAAAAGAATGAAGTAAAGCTTTAAGACTAATATAATGATTTGTTATGAAGTTTGGTACTTTAATTGACTAAGTCCGGGCTATCAAACTCCCAGTTTGACAGTGCATCATGTGCTGGCCACACCCACGCCCGATTTAGTGAAAGGGGAGGAAAGTCCCAATATGTCACGTGATGCTGCCGTGACAACATGGACTGGACTAAGTCAACTAAGATACCTGAAGCCAGCCTGCCTAAAAATACCACATGTGAACTAGAGGAAAAAAGATTCCTTCTTCTTGAAGATAAGAAGTTGGGATGGCCATTGAAGGCCCAAAATAGTTCTGGACAGCTATGATAAATATTAGTACAATTAATAATTTTATTAGTTTGCTGAACAGAGGGTATGATTACATCAAACAGGCTTTTCATTGAAAGAACTGAAGAACCAAACTACTATGTCTTTACAGAGATATTAATGTGTAATATGTGTGGAATTTATTTATTTTTTGTTTTCTTAAAACAAATTGCAGATTAGCTAATCAAAAACACAGGTGAAGTTGCTATTTGCTTTGGACTGAAACTCCCAAAATTTCTTCCCCTTAATTCAGAATTAGCTTCAGAGGAAGGATTTTCTCAGGATCTCAGAAGCAGAAGAAAATATTAAAATCCTTTCCCAATTCTTTAGCAGCAACTCTGAATTGACCAAATGACCAACTCTGTCAGGCAGGGTTTTCAGTTGTTGATCATCAATATGACTTCCAGAACTGTTATTCCGAAATTTATATAGGAAAACCATCAAGAACTTTTGGCCTTCTTAAACAATCCATTTTATGCCAAGTTCTCACTTACTATTTAATTTCTTCTTAATTTAATATCTGCAAATAAATTGAATAAATAAATAAATTGAAACAAACTACATCAGTGGATGATTTGGTTGTAAGATAATAGATTATTAGAATTATATGTTTTTTCAACCCATTTTTAAGTGTAAATCTAATTGCAGGAAACTAATTAATAAGTTAATTACTAACAACCCACTATACTTGGTAAAATCAAGCATTTGTAAATGCTGCTTTACCTGCCAGCGTGATAAGCAGTGCATTGTAGTTCAGCCTCATTATTTGAGATCTCTCCCTAGACAAGAACCTTTTAGTCAAGTTTAAATATCTATCATTTTTAATTGCCAAATCAAAACTATGGAAGTAATTTGTAATAAGCCATACAGAGTAATTTTACAATCAACCTCATTTGGTGGACTGGATGAAACGCATTTACAGATTGGTAAATCAGACAGCCTAAATATCTTTGTAATAAAAGGATAGCTGGACAAGTGTTCTGAATGAGGCAATTAAATTGAGGTTAACTAAACATTAAATTTACATAACGTGTGGCAATTTACATATGCAAACAATATAATTTGCTGCAAATGGCTTAATTTTTGACTTAATGGATAACTACCCCTTACTCAATTGGCTCATGAGAGCAATGTTTTAGCGTATGTATGTGTGTGTGTATATATATATATAAGTAAAAAAAATGTTCACCAAAATTTCTCTTGAATGTCATGTGTGTATTGTACGCTCTTTTACTGAAATGTACTTGCTTGCCAGATATGACTACACTTGCCTCTTATAATTTAAGAGCTTGAGTCTATTTCAATCAAAACTGTTATTTGGGGATTACAGTAGGAATTATATGTCTGTGAAGCTTTACCTATCTGGAAATTGCTTTCTCTGCTGTGTTGACAGGGGGAGTTTCTAATATAGTGAGTGTCTTCCTGTAAGGTTAATGGACTAATCTAAGCATCTAGAACAGTAGCTAGTGCACTAGTCTGATTATGTGTCTCAGTTTATTTTTATTTTTTTTAAATAAAAAATAAGTCTTCAAAATCCAATTCTGATAATGCAGAAATATATTGAAAGCTTTCTATATTTTCAGTAGGTTCAATGTTAAAAGTAATGAATAGTTTGTTAATTCTCAAAGAAATCTCAGTATGACCCCATTTCCATCAAAACAACAGAGAAACAGGTATGAAATGACATGAACTGTACCACCTGTCTAAATGTCTATAATAGACAAGTTTATACCAACATTGACTTTCCTTGTGTGATTATAATAACCCTGAAATTTCTAACCTTCCAGACTGTAAATGTGATTGTTCAAGATGAAGGCACAGAACCAACACCTGTGAAAGTGCTCAACTGTGATACCATTTCTCAAGTAAAAGAAAAGGTCATAGAACAAGTATATCGAAATCTGCCTTACTCACAGTGGCCAAAGTCTGACAGTGTTGTTCTTGGTACGTATCTGGGTTTTTTAAAATATATTTTAAAGAACACATTGCTGTCAAAATGCAAATGTTTGCAAAAAGCAAAAAGATTGTTTTAGTAATTCCATCTGAATCCATGGAATAATTTAAGAGTAAAAAGAAAGTACTTTGCCCACTAAACTCTACCCAAATTTTTTTCCAATTTCCATACATTCAGAAGTTCTCATTTATTTGAAAAGTACTCACTCTGTCTGATAAATAAGGTAAAGTACGGTTCCCCTTGTAATTTCCTACCTGAATAGATAAAAGTTAGAGAAAAGCAAGGGCAACAACTCTGTCTCCCCCACTTTGCCTCTCTTGTGTTATGTTAGTATGGCTTGTAGGTTTTCTGGCGTTAAAATTTCCTTATGTTAGTTAGAACAATTTACCAATCTGTTTTCCATATAGAAATGTTACATTTGATGTAGAATCTATTCATAATGTGGTCCAGCAATATAATAATGTATAACTCAGCTGAGCTGCAGGTAGAAAAAATACATGTTAAGAGTAATAATTATAATTATTTAAAAAAAAACATTTTAAAAGCAGTAAGATTAAAAAAAAATTAAACCAGATAATTTCCCTGCATATATTAATCTACTCCAGCCAACAGGATTAGACTACCTGGAAATACGTAATATCCTTTCCCGTTTATTTTCATAGACATACAATCTAGTTATCTCCCTTTCGTTTCATTTGTTAATTCCTGCTTTTTATATTTATTTCCCTTAACACTTCAAATTCTAATGTTCTATATGCCATGGACATTATCTGATATTACAGTAGTGTTTAACCTTTGTGGCTATGGTCAATCAAAGCTTTTAGATGTTTCTTAATAATACAGGGAAGATGTAAACTAGGTTAATAGTTTTATCTGAACTACATGCAGCATTCCCTAAAAATGGTAAAGGTATCATTTTGGCCAGTATCCCACAAGCACAATAAGACTACGCTTACACTATGCAAGCTAAGACGTTTACTTTGAAATATACTGTTTCTTGATCTCCAAGAAAAAAAGAGTTGAATACAATATACTAATACAAAAACAATCATTTAATGGAACTAAATTTTGGGGAATGTTTTATGCTTCTAAACATCTCAACTCTTAAATGGAGTTTCCTCCTCTAGTTATGATTTTGACTTTTTTTTACAAAAATGAAGTATCTGGGGAATTGCTACTTATAGGCAACAGCTGTATGTCTATAATATTAAAATAAATTGGATCTTAACTAGATTTGCAACTCACCAAAATAAAGGTTTACAACAACACACATATACAGAGAAGTGTACACCCTCCTTAATTCTAGCATCAGAGAGCAGCAAGACTCTGTTGGCCATTATCAAATCAATAGATTCTTCTGTATGATCTCCTATTAAGACTAACCATCTTATTTATATTAGTATTTATTTTTATTCCACTTTTACTATTTTTATAAATAATTCAAGCTGGCAAACATACTTAATACTCCTCGGTCCTATTTTCCCCGCAACACTATCTGTCAGGGTTCCATTTAATAATCTCATAGCAAACAAAACTCCAAGGCCAGTAGAGTCATCAAGAAATTGTTTTATTGGATATATCATATTGGCACAATTCTGGTAAAAACCAACTCTGGAACTTCCCGTGGTTTTCACCTTATTAAAAGTAAAAGTTTTCCCCCTTCCCCAAACAATCAGTCACATGGTCCAATCAGGTGGCCATCCTGTTGCCTGGTAATGTCACTCCTCCTGTCTCTAACCAGGTGTGAGAATGTCCTTGATTCCCAGGAGAAAATATTTTGTTTTGACTACAAAACCCCAGCTATCTCTATTCCCCCCTCCCTATCCCTCTGCTCCAGTGTGACAACATTGAAGCTTCAAAATGGCTTCAGTCAGGTCACATTATCCATGTGAAGTGGGTTGGGTTGAGAGAGTGACTGGCCCAGCAGTAACAGTACAGAATCTTCTAGCCTGACTTCCTGAGTAGGTGAAAGAAAAGGAGCTCTCCAACTGTACAATGCCTTGTTTCTACTACAGGAAAATAACTTTTCAATTAAATCTGATTTATCATTTTTTTAAAAACAGGATTGCTTGGATAGGTGGATCCAGAGAAGAGAACAGAATTCTGCAAAACTTCAGTAATTTGCTAGTTGGAAGCTTCCTTTATATGCATGTTATTTTGGGGTGGACACCTGTTAAATGTTTTTCTTCTTGCAATTGCTCCTCAGAGTGGCGTCCAGGATCTACTGCACAGATACTCTCCGACTTGGATTTAACGTCACAAAGGGAAGGGAGGTGGAAGCGCATCAATACCCTGATGCACTATAATGTAAGGAAGCATTTTGGAAACTTTGCACCTCCTTGCTGCTTTTTAGTAACACATAGCTTTTTATTAAAAGTGATCTGTCTCAAAAAGTGTTCCTTTTCCTTCCTATCATATGCAATATCTATTGTCTTTGAACAAAGCCTAGTTTCAGAATCTGAAATTATATTGCTATGCTGCAAGTGGGCAATTATTGAATGCAGCTCTTTGGAAACTGGCAAATTCTGTATTAGGGATAAAAAGTTATCTTTGTTTAAAGCCAGCACAGAAATTGTTATCAGTTAAGTCCTTCCAGTAAGGCTTAAACTTAAGGAATGCAGCATATCCTCTCTAATCTTCGTGAATGTCAGTTTTCTAATCTCAAAGGAATTTGAGCCCCTGAATATGAGATTGACTGATAAAAAATGCCTTTCAGTAACGGACAAGAACTCTGGGTAGAACTGTCCATGATACCTTCTTTCCAAATGATTTCAAAGACGAGCCTAGTTTTATTCACCAATGAGTATTTAGATGAAGAGGCCACTAAAATGGAAGACTAGGTAGTTTTTTTTTGTCTCTTTCAGTGGCATACATACACTACATCAAAAAGAATAATTGAATGCCCTGTAAAAAAAATGGCTCAGAAAGGTGATATTATTCTTATACCATATACAGTGCTGACATTGGAAGTAGAAACTGCATGGGAATAAGAGTTATTTTTGCTGTTCTCACCAATTTTTTTGCATGTATGTTCTTGAAGGTAAGAGATGGTGCTACCCTCATCTTGTCAAAAATGGGGATTTCTCAGCAGCCAGAAGATCACCAGCAAGACATGCCAGAGGAACGTAAGTGTATCATGGTAGTCTTTAAGCCAGGTTCTGTTTTGTGATAGAAAAGAAGCTGGATATTATGAGTTTACATATATATAATCATAGCATCTAGCTTGGGATAGAGATATGTGCTGCTAAACAATTTCACTGGTGGTAAAGATAGAGCCTTCTACAGCTTTTAAACCACATAGGAAAGGCCATGTAAGTCAGATTATTTGAAAAGCTATAAACATTAGAGAACTAGGCAAATCTGCAACTTACACTGACAATGATTTGTGGTGTTCTTCGTTGGCTAATCAGATACAGTGTTTTCCATTGAAAAAGCGATTGATTGAAATGCCAGTTTTACAAAAAAAAATAGAGGCTTAAAAAGGATTGTTTTGGTTGACTCCTTCAGGTTTGATTCTCCTTTTAAAAATCAATTTGGATAAAACTAGACACTGTTCAAAGTTGGTTTTTATTAAATAATAGGTAAAAGAAAATAGGATTACAGCTCACTAAAAAGTATCTTTGTAAATTGTTTAGCAGTGATGTTTTAACAGTGGTAAATGCAATAGCTAATTCCAGATCCTAGGGGATAAATGCAATAACATTTTACATTTCTAAATTAAATGACTGCAGTTGCACAAATAGGGCACTGCATTCATTTCAGTGGGATTTTGAAAGTAGGAAAATTGGTTTGAATATTCCTTTTTTTGTATCCCTGTTCAGTATTTGATTTTTGTTGCGTTTATAGAAAATCATTATAGTTTTTCTGTATTCTAATAATAACAGATATTTTATTTTAGCTCACCTTCTTTCTCTTTATCCCAGGAGGTTTGGTTATCTCTGTAAGGCATCTTGGTTATAATGACAATATTCAATGTTATTTCATAGATTTGTAATTGAGATAAGATATGAATCAGACACTTTCCAACTTACAGTCTTGGTATTTCTATAATATGGCTTCTCCTATACATTCCAGCATCATATGTAGCACACAATTGAATAGTAACAAGTTATATGAAAATATGAATCCAGTCATGCTGACCTCCAGCTATTAATAACCTGGCTATTAGTAACTTATAGCGTTTTCTCCAATTGTAGAATGTTAAAACTGGTATGAGGAACACAAGTTCTTGTCTATTTATAGATAAGTAAAACTGGAAAAAGAACAGTGTGGTTTTGCAAAGACTCTCCATCCTAGATAGAGATACCAGTCTTTATCTGCAAAATTCCAGACAGTACTACTTACAGCAAGGTTTTCTGTGTCTTTTGACTGCCATCTAGTGGTTGTCAAGATCTTTGCAGCTGGTAAACCTTGATTTGTCTTCTGGATTAGCAGCCAGCATGATTATTTAAAAAATGTTCTCCAGACTTCATTTTTAAAGACTTGAATCATCCAAATACCATTGGTTTATGAAAATGATTCTGAAAATAATGATGGCACCATCAAAGTGACAGTCCATTTGTTTGTTTTATAGATTATGTACTTCGGTTCATAGCAATAGCATTTAGACTTACATATTACCCCATAGCTCTTTACAGCACTCTCTGGCAGTTTACAATATAAGCATTATTTGCATATTATCCCAGACAACCTGGGTCCTCATTTTACTGATCTTGAAAGGATAGGGGGCTGAGGAAACCTTGAGCCTCATCAGTATTGAACTCTAGGCTGTGGACAGAGTTTGCCTGCAGCAGGGCACTTTGCTTGCAATATTGTACTTTAACCAGTGCACCACCAGGGCTCATGAACAACAAAAACATGTAGAAGCCCCCCAAAATTTTAAAGCAGGATTTAGGTAGTATTTACAATAGACATTATACCATAAAATTGTTCAGCAGAGTTAGACTTTGCATTTCTTTATATTACTGGTCTTTTGAAATCAATAGTTCTGCAAAATGGCAGGTATTCATTACTTTTTGGCCTGGAAATTATCTGTCTTACCCAAAGAAAGAACAATGTACCATCGTGGCCTTTTCTCTGATTGCTAAAAGTCACGATGCTGCTGGAAACTGAATAAAAACAATACAATTCAGAATTGTTAGAAATGTCATTATGTACATATTGTTTATGCTTTGGCCTTTCTGACATATAAGCATTGTGAGTGTACTATGACTGTAATTAATTGGTTGCCATTATTGTACATTTATTCAGCTTCATAGATCAAAAGTTTTATATTTAATGTGCAGACTTGTAATTGCTTGAACCTTTATATCATTCACGGTGCCCATTTTGTTGTGAACTCTACAGTATAATTAAACAGATAGCCTACATTTATACTCTTCAAGAGATCTGGTGTGGAAAGTAGCTTTGTTTAAGTCTCCTGCTCCCACACCATGTAAGAATGCTTTACAATCTTTGTTTAGGAGAGAAAAAAAATGAAGTTGAGATGAACGTATAAATAGATCAGTAAATGTAATTACACCCTCTTTTATGGTTTTTAAAATCACAGGGTCCTATCATAAAACTGTGTCTGATTTTTCCTCTACACAGCCTGTTCTCTGATTTAAGAATCTCATTATCAACAAAAGGGGATGTGTTGAAATATATATTTTGTAAATGAACAGATTATGGTGTCTTCAGACACGAAGTCTATGAGACATTTCTGAAATATCAAGGCATTCGGGACTGTAAGCAATCAAGCATTTGGTAATGTGGATTCAGCCAGGAATTTTATCACTTCTGTAACTGCCTAAGAATGTTCCAAGCCTAAATATAAATATAGGAAAATAAATAGGAAATGTATGTTCATCTGGGTATCTACAGATAGTCATTGACTTACAATCATTTGTTTAACAACTGTTTGAAGTTACAACCGCACTGAAAAAAACAACTTCAAACCAGTACTTGGACTTCTGATTGTTACAACATTCCCACAGTCATGTGATCAGAATTCAGGGACTGAATTATATATATGCAACTGGCATATATTTATAACAGTTTGCAGCATCCCAAAAGTCATGTGAACACCATTTGCAACCTTCCCAGCCAACGTCCAATTTGGAAAGTCAATAGGGAAAGCTGGATAGATTTAACAACTGCATGATTCATTTTACTGTTGTAATTTGCTTATCAACATGACAAATAAGGTCATAAAATTGGGCACAACTCAGTTAGCAACCGCTTTGCTTACCAATGGCACTCTGGTCCCAATTGTGGTCATAAATAGAGGACTAACTGTATAGGTTACTATTAAATTTTGTGGAGATGTGATAAGCTTTGAATTGCTGAGATCTACTTGAAATTTCTTAGGAACTATGAACAACAAACAGGTGAAACCATATCACAAAATAGACATAGCTGGCTTTAACAGCAGACTTTAGGAAATACTGGCTTACTTTACTGATTTTGTGTTTTTCCCTCTTCAAACTAATACTATCAGCCATGGTCAGAAACAGCTGTGAGGGATGGAGAAAGGGGGGGCATGGAATGCCCTCCCATTTTACTTTAAGGTTATCTTGACATTTTCGTTTGAAAATCTGGAACTTATTAGCAAGAATAATATGAGCTTAGATTTTCCTTTCATTTATAAAATACAAATAATATTTATTGCAGGCCATTAAATATGCCATTTAGTTGCAATGCAGTGAACATTATTTTAGGCATGGCGATCAATTGCTCAATCACTGGATTTCATTTCATCTGTTGATTGCTTTGAAATGTTATGGTTTATTCAGGACATGCTTTATTGGAAGAAGAAAATAAGACCTGGCATCTAGTTCGATCAGTAGATGAAGTTGATGAAGGTAAATCAAAAAGAGGGAGTATGAAGGAGAAGGAAAGGACCAAAGCTATCACTGAAATCTACCTGACAAGGCTACTCTCTGTGAAGGTAAAATTGACTGCCAAGAGTCGAGTTTCACTATGTTTAAATAAATAGTGAGTTTAGATGAAGAATTTTCCTTTAGGATTAAGATTTAGATTCAAAGACATTGGCTGAATTCAGGTACAATGATACATAGAGTAGCTGCATTGAAATTAATAGATTCAATTAAGCATCATTGATGTTAAAGAAACTTAGGGTTTTTTCATCTTTGCTTATGAACCTATTCTTTGAAAATTCCAGAAGTAATTACTATGTGTCCGTTAGAAAACAAAGAATCCCAAGAGATAACAAACATTCCAGTGTTTTCATTTTCTTAAAAGAGCATATTATTGACTGGTATGCATAAGAAGAGTTGAACTGGTCTGGCCCAATAGAGTGCCAGCTAATTTATTGTGACCTGAGTTTTATTTTTGTTGTTGTTGTTAGTATATTTTCATTTAGCATTTTTTAAAAAGGAAAAAATAATTTAAAAAAATAAATAAAAGAGGAGTAAAAATACAGAAACATTTTAAAAGACCATGAAAAAAAGAGGGAACTTACAAACATCATATAATTAGGTTAGAACATTCAAAGTTTCATTAACTATTATTAAGTAATTGAATATATTATTTTAAAAACTACAGATTGTTTTAAAATCTAAGCAATATATAAATATCAACATGTATCAGCAGCAGTAGTCAGCACTAATCAGCACAGTGCAAATTATACAATAAGATTAAAAGTTAAATTCTGTCCAACCTTCTGGAAATCTATTCTGCTGTATAGATCCATTAAAGGTAGATTATTAAAACTTTTATCTTAATAAAAATCCAAATTTTAGATATGATATAAGCCAATATATACTGACTTTGCAAAGAATGTAAAACCCTTATATTTTCCTTTCCTCTTTTTCTTTTTCTATTTCTGTTATGACCGTGTCTGAAGTAATGCTGGGATCTAAAGTCAAGCACATGAACATCTTAGGACTCTCTTCTTAAATGCAAACCATACTTAGCCATTACAATATTTTTCCTCTAATAATTTGAAAGGCTAATGTTATATAGTTTTGAACCAGGTTTTTCAACATGGCGTTTTTGGGGTCTGAATGTGCCTGCAGGCATTTCTCCTGTATTTGAGGATCCAGATTTCTTACTTCTCCTGACACTGTTCTTTTAAAAAAGGGGGGGATTCTGCAAAGTAAACCTTAATCCTTGATATTATGATTATTTCCATGAATGAACTTTAGCATCAAGTGGGCCCCATAAACTTAACAACTAAAAATTAAATGGGGGACTACAGTTTGAAAGAATTCCCATCTCACCCCAAAAAGGAGAAAAAGGAGAAATAGAAAGGAGGGCAATAAGATGACGTGGTAAGGAGCATCCTGATATAAATTGATATGTTATTGCCAGCCATTGTTTGGCATTATGGTCATTTCCAATAGTTGCGACAGCCTCAATTCTGAACATTTACACCAGCCCAAAAAAGATTCAGAATAACAATTTAATACTATTGCTTCAGTTCTGAAAACATCTGTTTGAAGAACAGAAATGTATTTATTTGTTTACTAGATGCACATATCTCTATGTTTTGGGGCTCTCCGTAATAAAAATAAAAAAGACCATAAAAATGCAATATAGCAATGATTAAACAAGTAGAAGCAACCAAAAACAGAAAACACCAGCTGATTTGTTTCCCCAGCCATTCTCACAAAAAAGTTCTATTTTAATCTATTTCTAGAATGCTGTTACTTATCTATTTCAAAGAAATCAAGCTCAGTTTAAACTTTAATTTTAAAAGGCGCCATAATACTGGGGCTTTAAAAAAAATAGATATGTAGACTTATCCTCTCTATATATTTCTTTAGGCGGTGTTGATAAATTCTAAATTCTTGAGTTATCTATAATTAGGTATTGATAAATTTGGAAAATGGCAGAGTAGAATCTATTGTCCTCGTTGCTAAATATCTTTGCAGGCTCTGCATGAATAGCACCAATTTCTGCAAAAGATTCTGGATGTACATCATAGGTTTCTAGATCACGTAGTAGTCTAGAGCAGATCCCCTCTGCAGAGGTACACGCTGAATATGCAGATGACTGTCCTAGGGATACATCATATGGCTGATCTGTAGGAACACCCTGGAGGATTGTTCATATAAATGGAAAGTTGCATGCCTAAACAGGGCTTAAATTAGTTTAAAGTCCAGGAACAATTCCTCGTGGGGTCCTCTTCTGTAAACATTAATATATCTATAACAACTTGGTGTGTAATTTCATTTAAACTATATTGAAGTTCATTTGAGAGATGTTTATTGATATATAAAATCTGCTTAACGGTATCTGCAAAAAAATGTGACATGCAAAGCAGACAGAACCAGTTCAAATTTCATCAAGCCAAACTGATTTTCTGTGAAAATCCATGGTTTATTAGCAAGCTGTCCAATCAGATTGCACAAGTGTTCTTGTTGTGTTTATGCATCCCAATTAAATATGGATTATTTTCCAAAGGTAATCCATCCTTCCTTCCTTCCTTCCTTCCTTCCTTCCTTCCTTCCTTCCTTCCTTCC
>JANHFL010001698.1:117160-146392 GCA_032468155.1 Oxyrhabdium leporinum | reverse complement strand
GTACCTAGAAAAAGAGGTGATAGTGGCAAAGGTAGAGGGCAGAGAAAGAACCACAAGTTGCTGTTACATTTGAATAAACACATGAGCAGGAGGTAGCAATAAAGAAAATGTATTCTGAGGCTTCAGAATACTGATGCTCAGGGAGTGTTAATCTGCTCTTCAGAAATTGGATTCTCTATAGATGTTTTCATGGGCTGCTAACTTCACCTGCTGAAGAAGAATTGCTTTCCCAACAGCAGCAATGGATTTTGGGGGAGAGGGGGTGTCTCTCTCTTTCATGCTTGTTTTGAAAGATAAATAACTTTTATACGCCATGACTTTTCTTCTTGCTGTTGATATAACATATCAGTATTCTGCTTTCCGAATGGTGTGCAGCAGCAGCCATAAAGGAAGGAGAAAGTACAAGATGATGGCCTCAGCGTCATAATCAACAAGAGGGGTAGAGATTCAGTCATGAGCCTATACCTGTCATTGAGCAGATTTTGACATACACGTATCTTGCTACCCATGATGCTGTCACATACACCTTATTGAAGGGACTTTCTACCTCAAATTTCTGCAATGTTAGGAAAAAACAAATACACGAGTTTCAAAAAATCTGATTTCATTGCTTTCTGTTTTCAGGATTCTCCAAGTAACAAGTTACTCTATGCAAAAGAGATCTCTACATATAAGAAAATGGTGGAAGAGTAAGTATAGAGAACTACAACTTATTATTTTATATTCTCAGGGACAAAATGTTTGTTTTTCACATCATATATCTGCTTGGGGGCAAGTTGATTCTAAATATATCCTGAATAAAAATTATCAAAATTAAAATAATTTTACTAGAATATTTATCATAATAAAAGTGACCTGGAAATTAGGCAAAAGAATGATAAGCTCAAATAATATAGCAGTAATATATTCATTTTCAAAATAGATAGCAATTTAGCAATGCTAAATGAAACTGAATTAATATGTAGAATGATTTTTCAACACTTGAATATATGCATGGCTTTTAAAAACATCACGATTTGTTGCCTTTGTATTTTATTCCAATATTTCACTGTGATGGCTTTCCCTTTTTGATTCAGGCATGTATGTATGCTTGTGTGTAGTATGGATTTAGGAAATAAGATACTTATTTTAATTTCCCATCCAAGAAACACTTTCAAAAGTGAAAAAAGTATGACAGCATATCTGTCAGGAAGCAAAACTTCCTATGGCATGAATTTTTATAAGGTATCCTCTACTCTGAGATAAAGTTTTTTTAGGTAGGCTAGAAAAGAGTGCTTTCCTTTACACTAAAGAAGTCACTGAGTGAGAGATCAAGAAAAGCAACAGAACACATTTGGGGCTGAATCAGAATGAGAAATTTGGGCTTGTGGGTGCTTTAGATAGTTGCACAGATTGTTCTACTATACCTTTTGGTTTTGTGCCACTCAAAATGTGCTATGGGTGTAGCAGATACTCAAATGAGCCACATCATTATTATAGTATCTCCACTAATGAATCCATTTGGGAACAGCCTGTTTTTTCATGATTTTTTTCTAAAGTTGAAAATAGTGATAAAACTGGATGTCTCCCATCATACTTAAATTCCCAACCAAAAATGCCCCAAATGTGATTTTCTAGAGTTTAGACAGTTAAGAATAAGCATAGAGACATTATTCCCCTAAAATAGACCAAAAGTTGGTTCTATCTCCTCTCATGACAACAGTGGATAGTTTCTTGTAGACTGCCCCTATAATATTGCTAATCCTGACCTACAGTAATGTTTTTATTCTGCATCATAAGCAACTATTGCTATTTTGAGTCATTTTAGCTGTCAGTAATTGCACTGAATCCAACATGGAGAAAACTTCATCTCCTGACATTAATCTATAAAGAGGAGATCAGATCTTTTTTTATAAATATATCCAAGATGAAAATCAGCAATCACTCTTTAGAAATTCTAGTTCAATATAGTCTAGTTCAATGTCTATTAAGAAAATGTCATAAATTCAGTACCAAGTGTTAAAAGTATTTTTAAAGGTTGTTATTTCAATGAAAACTTTTTTCTAGTTATTATAGAGGTATTCGACAGATGGTACAAGTGAGTGATCAAGATATGAATACACATTTAGCAGAGATTTCTCGAGTAAGTATAAAATTGGAAACAACCCCTTTTAATTGTACGTGATAAAAGTAGAGCTGCTGGGTTATTTGTCTTGTCTTGAGTTATTTGTGCCACATCTTCTATTTTCTATCAGTCCTCTGGAGTTTTTCCACTTTTTCCCCCAAGGTTTTGGCATTCCTAATAATTTAATTCAGTGGTTGACCACACTTGAGGTCAACGGGAGAAAAATCTTTAATAGTTTCAAACCAGTTTTATTTTCATAGTTCCCCGAGTCAGGTTAACCAGATTAGACCGACTGACTGATTGATTGATTGATCCATCTCTATTTTATATGCCATTCAATCCAACGAGCTCAAATAAACTTTAAATAAAAGATAAACAATAAGGAAACAAATCAGCAGTATGCTGATCAACAATCACAACATACAATCCGTAACAACTGGTTTATCAACAGCGTATTCTCAAGGCTCTCAGGAAAGGACCCAAGCAAAAGTTTCTTGCAGATTTTTTCTGATCTAGCCTATCCCAAAGCATCTTAAATTGTGAAAGAGAATCAAACTTGTCACTAGACATCTCTAATGGTATCTAGGAAAATCATTATGTAAGGCATTTCATTCTGGACCAGATGAAGCTTCTGAGTGGTCTTCAGGGGTAGCCCATGTAGAGTACATTAAATTAGTCAGTGTGCATCACTGTGAGTAGGGCATCCTAAAAAAGAGTATTGGTAATAAACTGGGTATTGGTAGTAAATTGGTTTGACGAGATGAAATTGGGCAATGCCTTTCATAGCTACCTTTTCTTCAACTAGCAGCTATGCATCTAAAATGACCCCTAAGTTACAAATCACTTCTACACAGGACAAAACCAGAGAGATCCAAAATTGGGTTATCTCTGGTACCAGAAGTCTTCTGAATTCATAACTAGTCTGTTGAGCTGAGATTAAGCCTGAAGCTATTCATCCTTACCCTGCCTTACCCAATAGCTTCATATGAATGTTAAGTATGAGAGTATTGGCTCGCTTTCCATAGGAAATAGTACCTCAAAGGCAGTCCAGTAAGATACCCTGTCTGATGCTATCAAAAGCCCCTAAAAGGTCTAGCAAGGCCAGGTTATTTAGGAAGGGGAGCTGCATCTGTTTGTCTGTCTATATCAGGTGTGTCAAACTCACATTGTCACGACGGCATCACGTGACATATTGTGACTTTTTTCCCCTTTGCTAAATTGGGTGTGGCCAGCACGTGATGCATCCATTTGACACCTCTGGTCTATATCTATTTATCTATCTAAGAGCAATCGATGAAATGTTAATACCAGCCACAGACTTGAAACCTCATATAATGGATCCAAATAATATATTTCCTCCTAGGCTCTTTGCAGTTATAGATCTACTATCTTCTCCACAACCTTCCTTAAAATGAGGAGACCTTCCTTAAAATGAGTTAGAACACTAGTTATCCAACATCCAAAATGGATGTAATTTTTACTGCTTGCTTCCTTCTCCATGATATATATACTGGTAACAAATGGAAAGATTACAGGTGAAGCAGCTGGCAAATACATCTGCAGTGTTGGTTTCTGTTTGAGGTATTATTTATTCTACAGTAATTCCTAAGGTGGGGAAAACAGTGTAGTGACTATAACAAATCCGCAGACAAGCTTGATGTGATATTTCTGATTAAAAAATAATAATCTTCAGTTCCTTATCAACCTGGACACCTATTAAAATTGTGGATAGGAATAGGAACAATACTATATCTGGTGCATCTATATACATTTCATTAAAGTTCTTGTGTAGCCAGCTCTATGTTTGACACAGTGTTTTTCTTGTTTAATTTAATAGGCCCACACAGACTCATTAAACACCCTTGTGGCTTTACACCAGCTCTACCAATATACTAACAAGTACTATGATGAGGTAAGCCTCCACCACTGAGTTTGTTTTATTATTATTCTGTAGAAAATCATGAGACGGGTAAGATCTAACTAGCTGATTTGCCTCCAAGTTGATAATTTCCTGGCTTACCAGATGCTTGGCTTTGACCATGAGACTGTAATTTTTATATGAAGAGAAATATATACCTTTAAAACATGTTCAGAAGAATCCCATCTATAAATATAGGTGTATTCCATACAGAATTTTATATCCAAATATAGCAGATTTCCTGGCTACATTAAACAAGAACAGTGAAGAGTTACTTATTAACAAAATGTCCAGGAGGCCTCAAATCTCACAAACCTTGCTTAACATCCTTGAAGTAGATAGAGAATACATTTTGCTATCCATTTGATAGTAGTTTCTTCTCTTACATTTTGAAAATCCCACTGTCTCCTGTCTGCTCACAATGAGGAAAATGGCTCTACAGATTCATATTAGCAGGGAAGGTTCTTTCTGATTAATAAATAGCACTCTTTAAAATCCCTGGAGTATATTTCTCCAGAAATACTTAGAGGATCATATTGTAATATCTTGACCTGAATGTTCTCCTTTTTATTTTCTTTTAGATTATAAATGCACTAGAAGAAGACCCAGCTGCACAAAAAATGCAGCTTGCTATTCGATTACAACAAATAGCAGCTGCTTTAGAGCATAAAGTGACTGACCTTTGATTTGAAAGCTGCAATAAAAAAAGTCTGATCTGAAGATGTGTAAATTCATTCTCCCTAATAAGGAAATAGTGTTCTATTTTTTAATGTGTAATTACAATTTTAAATGAAAAAACAAAAGGCTCCTTTTTTATATAGAACCACTGTAATGTAAAAAGTTTTTACTGTAAATTATGCTTCTAATTAAAATCTTGTGTGGTGTACAAATGAATTTCCAGAGGGACATGTGGGAGGTCCATACGGGGAAGGGAGGGTAGGGGGGGACTCATACTCAAAAACACCAAGTTTCAAAAATTGTACTATTTGAATCAAATAGTACAATTTTTGAAACATCGGAGTCTTTTAGAAGTCATTATGCTAGTAAAATCACTATAATTTCTTTATATTTTAAGCAATATTTGTACTAGAAAAAACAATAGCATATTGGAAAAATAAATGCAATATCCCCTTTTAATTTCAATAACTGGAAATAGCTTTTTTCCCTCTTTTTTTTTTTTGAAAAACCAGTCATCAATCTTCTGCTTCTGAGGAGGATATAAACAATTTACTTGCGATGACTTTCCTTTTAGGAGATTGCAGTGGATTTGGGTATCATATTTCTTTTACATTCATGTAAACGTTAAATGCTAAAATATGTGGTTGTAACTACTGCCCCCAAACCCACTTTTTCACAGTCTAAGGAGATGATGCTGTAGATCTATTGTGATGGTTTGGTTTTTGGTTTTTTTTAAATCTTGGAAGGCATCTACAAGTCTCTAAGAACATAACTTTCAATCTTGTGTGCCAGCTTTAGCATACAACACAAATACTCGAACTCTGAAAGACATTTATATTCCTCAGTAGGGAATGGGATGAGGTCCCAAGGTACTTCTAAAGAGCCAAAGTTGATCCAGTGTACCATTGGCACAAAAGGAAATGAGAAAGATGGGAAAACTTTTTTCTCTGACTTTCAGGAAAGTGATTGTTATGCATGTCGACCTACTGTTACATTTGGAATCTGCAATATGCTTCATGGGCACTTACCCGTGGGGCATAGTTTTAGCTGTGTCAAGGATAACACAACATACAAGGCTGCTTTTCTGAGTTAGCAAGTATCCAAGATTCAGAAGTAACTGGTTCTGGATCTGGATTAGGCTCTTCTTATTCTCAGACCATTTCTTAAAATCTCTGATAAAAAGTACAGATCACAAATTCTATTTGTTCAAAAGTTTGTCAAATCAAACTGGCTTTTCTTTTTGTTATTTTTAAATTGTTAATTATTATATATGCTAATGTGCCTTACTTGTACTAATTATGTGGATCTGAATGGTTTTGTAAAGAGAATCATATCAAGAATATTTATGTGTGGTTTGATGATTTTTGTGAGAAAATTTGACCAGCAGAATGCCTGTAATTAGCTTTTTGCCAATAATGTGCAGTTTGACCTGATTCAAATATCTGTATCTTTTGTTGAAATGGTTCATAGGATTTTTAAAATGAATTTTCACATTATCCTGGAACGATTGCTATTAGATTGTTTTAAAACACAAATAGAAACAAAGAATACCCTGTGTCTGAAATATAAAATACTAATTGTAAAGAAATGTCATGCCTTGTCAAGGATAAACACTATCTGAGCTTTGTAAAACTGCAGTGAATAGAATTATTACCTTTGCAGTGGGAATTAAAGTATCTCATTGAATATGTAATGTGTGTGGACAGTATTAGCTTATAGGCAATAATTTGATATGTAATCTTAAAATGTTGTGTTACACATGTGTACACACATAAACAATCTTGGTTACATTTTTCACAATAAGATGGATTATTTTGGTCAATTTAATAGCATTTTCCAGGTAGCACTGTTCTTTGATACCTTAAACTTGCTTTGCTTTTAACATGATAACAATTTTATTTGCTACCTCTCTCTGTATTGGAGTTGATCTCAGCTTTTGTCCTGATGTCAGTTTTAAAATATATTTTATTAATCTTTTGATTTCTGTAGAGTGAATTACAGACCTTATTGGCTGGTGACAATGTTCATTGCCTACTGCAGGGGAAATGCAGAAGCAAAAGAGGGAAACAGTATACTGCTTTTCTTGTTTTTCTTTTGTTTTCTTACATTGTATGCACACCTTGGCATATGGAACTATGAATTGTTTGCATGAGTTTACCGACAAATTCTGGGTCAAACTAAGCTTCTTTTACTCGCCTTCTGACTGATCAACAAACATGCTTACCTGCTTTGTTTTGTCATTGTTTGTAAATCCTGTTAATTGTAAATCAAATACAAGGGGTTTTTGTTTTCCACAAAGCGTTTTCCTTGAATTTTTAAAGTTTCTTTTTAATTCTTTTTTAAAAAATAGATCTTTGAGTTGACTTCTCATTAAAATTCCTCTGTAACTGTGATTGTGTATTAGGTCACAAGTTAATGCCTCAGGAAAAAATACCTCTAGTTATTAAGTTGGGGAAGAGCCGTATAGTAACAGCAGGAGTTTTCAAAAAGACATGGCCCTCAGATCCTTGAATATATTTGGTTTAAGCAGAACCTGAGCTGCTTCCCAAACTACTACTAAAATATTGGTGGCAACAGTGATATTCAATATACTGACTCATTTAATGTGTATTCTCTCTAAATCAGCAGCCAAAGGCTTTTTCAGATAAATTCCAGATAAAGATATGTGTTAGATTTTGACTCAATGTTTTCTGTTTATGTCTTACAACATTTAATACTGGTACTAAAACTTGTACAAAATTCTGCACAAACTGTACAATCCCAAAAATTTCCCACCATTTCAATGGGATCAGATAATTAATCTTTATGTTCGGCCAAAGAAGAACTAATTCTGAAATCCCGTATTCCAGCCAGCGACTGTAAGGAGGTTACATGCCCAATGAACATTTTGAAAACTAAATCCATCTTTCTCATCAGGCAGTTGTAATTTATGCAAGGAAAATCTCATAGGAAGTTGGTGCTTATACTGAGTACTCTTATCAAAATAACGTATTTCACATCTTTGAAGAATAGAAAATCACAATTCAAAGCAGCAGCAGCAGCAGCCCACAAATTGGTATAAAATTCCTGAGTATCACTTACAGTAGAAAGCAATCCTTTTCTAAAATAAAAAATAGACAGGAAGGGAAGGTTGAAAGAGAAATGAAGATCTCTTTTCCATCGTACCTGTTTTGAGTTTGTTGTAGATCATAAGACTGCATTATGATGAAGCAATGTAGTTACTTTGATGAAAAAAGGAAGGCAGAACTCTTGAAACAGAAAGAAAATTTTCCAAAATTTTTATAAGAGGAATCTATAATACCATGTCTGTCTTAGTATTTATCTGTTT
This sequence comes from Oxyrhabdium leporinum, assembly GCA_032468155.1. Taxonomy (NCBI): domain Eukaryota; kingdom Metazoa; phylum Chordata; class Lepidosauria; order Squamata; family Cyclocoridae; genus Oxyrhabdium; species Oxyrhabdium leporinum. The sequence continues at coordinate 138,364 of JANHFL010001698.1, read as the reverse complement.
TTAATAGTGATCAGGAGAAAATAAAAACAAACATAAGGGACAAACCTTTCAGATATTTGAGAAAGCATCTTAACTGCTCAGACTAGGTCCAATAATCCTATATTTACATATTAGATTATGAAACTCAACTGATCCAGATTGTGGAATTTGAAAGGAAACAGTTCAGAGAGTAAATAAAAAGAGATGCAAAGAGTTTGCAATAATAAGCTTCAGTTTTAGGTTAGCAACATTATTTTGCATCAAAATGTTATGGCCTGAAACAGGAGTTTATTACTGCTTGTTTTAAAATGCTGTTTTAAAAATGATGCTCAAAATTATAAAGTGTACCAATAGAATGAACAAACAGAAATAAATAACTTGCCCTTGCTTTTCATTAATTCTTATGTGTCCACACTATTAAAATATATAGTGATTAAAGATTTAAAATAAAATAAGACTTAAGAGTAACCTTCAAAGAAAAGACCCAAGAGAGCTTAACGGAATTAAATGATTCAACCAACATTCTATATAATCTGTGGGATGAATTGCTTTTTGAATCAGAAAAATGTCTTTTTTTTTTAAGACTTAAAAGTATTTATCAGAAGACGGAGAAAAATGATTCACTGCTTGGGTAGAGCACAATAACTCCTTTTTCAAGTTTTCTATAGCCTGGTTTTGAAGAGGAAAAATACTACCAAGTCACATGCTGTGTTTCTAAAATCGCCTTTTCGGTCTTCTAATTCTGAACAATGTTTGGGGCTAATTTAATTCTCTTCAAAATTGAACGTTGAGTGAAATGGTTACTCACCCCCTCCCCTTTTAATCCTGCATGTAGCAAGAAAGAAATGAAAGCGGGAAAGTATCCCTTTGATACCCTTAATCTTTTCTCTCCTGTAGCTTGGACCTATTCAGTGCAAGATCACACTTGCTGGTTCCATGGCCTCAGTGCCAGTCCCTGAGATATTAAAAAAATATGTGTTTGCTGCAGCTGAGCGTAGGTAGGCTTGTGATGGTCCTGTCAATTGTAAAGCTGCCTCAAGGGTTTTCTAGGAACCTTACTCTAATGGGTCTTGATCAGTTTCATTGCTTCCCCCCCCCCCTGCTGTTCTGTTCTGTTCTGCTTTGCACCTTTATGATTCTGTTAAAACCAGCTTAAAACTGCATTCTCTTTCTCAAGCAAATCTAATGCATTAGAACTTCCATCACTGGTGGGCAATGTTTGCTGTAGGAGGGGAAAAAGACCAGCTAGATTATTTAAAAAAAAAATGTACGTGGAATTATATTCCTGTCCCAACCACCTTTTATTTCAAGGTAAATAGATTTAAAATGTCAATGAGGAATTCCTTCAAGTGGGCTTCCTTAACACACTTGGTTGACAATCCAATATTTGAAGTGTTTTCCATTTGAAGAAATAAAATAATCCAGGAGAAGGTGGTTATTGACAGAGATGAGCATCCAGATCAATATGGAGCTAGAGAACATAGCTTGGAATTTCCTTTGGGTTGATTAGATTAATCTTGTTCCAGTTTGGCAATCTCCCCCACTGCATGTAGCCAATCTTGCTGATCACAATGAGCTAAGCAGTCGTATTACTTGGATCGAAGGTTATCAGATAATTTAAAAAGCAAAATATTAGAAGGCAATGGCTAATTACTTCTGTTGCCAAGGTGAAGGGTGTCTTTTTTTCCCCCTCCGCTCCAACCAATCTTTTACTCTTGAAAATATGGGAAGTCAATTTGATATCAGGGACATGTTTTTTGTGGGAGGTTTTTGAAATCTAATATCACACTTTGGATGTTTGGGGAGAGAACGTTGGTGGATCTTTTTAAAAACATACACATATTTTAGGATATCACATACAATCTTCACCAGTTTCTCAATCGTAGGAAATGGTTTTATGAGTTTAGCTATGTCATCAAAAGGAATTTAAGATCCATCAAAACAAGTAGATGAACACAAATTGCCGGTTCTGGTGTAAACTGCTGTTGGGGTCCCTGATTATCGGAAAGCTGTGAGCCAAGGAGCTGAATGCTACAGTGCGCTAAGCCAAGGTGAAATCGGTGGTTCTTCTACCTGCTTCAGAAACAGTTTTTCCGCAGCATAATGTCTGCAAACATAAGTTTATTCATTGGTTCATCTTCTATTAGCAAATAAAGTTATGGCCTTTATATGCAATTAACCACTTCAGGTCCTCATTCAGTCAGTGATATGAAGTTACATAGAAAGGATAGGTGCCAAATGCTTCTCCACTGAAAGACACACAAAAAGAATAAGAACATTCAGGCCAGAATGGCCCGAGTTGGAGGATCAGATTGTAGTTACAAGTAGTTGTAACAAAGATATTTCAAACTCTTCTGGTTATTCAAATATCCTTTCAAACACTATTTCATAGGTACCCCTAATAGCAATTGCAATAGCACTTAGACTTATATACTGATTCATAGTGCTTTACAGCCCTATCTAAGCAGTTTACAGAGTCAGCATATTGCCCCCAAGAGTCTGGGACATCATTTTACCAACATTGGAAGGATGGAAAGCTGAGTCAACCTTGAGCAGGTTAGAATCGAACTGCTGGCAGTCGGCAGAATTAGTCAGCAATATTGCATTATAACCACTGCACCATGGTCAGGGTATAAGCTTCATGGGCATTCTGCATGTCCACCATAAAATATGCTGCTGCTTAGAAATCTGTTTTAGATGATAAACATAACTTTTATTTTCCTTAGATTTTTCTCTCTCTCTGCTGACTATTTGGCTTACATTTCCAAAGGTCAGTAATCCTGCTCTGTTATATTTGGCAAGTCAAGGGCTATGGTTGAATCCTCCTTTCTCTCTAAAGCTTTTATCTCGGTGTTACAGAAATGACTGCTTAATAGTGACAAGCGACTGTGTACTTACCCTCTTCTCTGCATTTAACAGAGAAGTGCATTAGCCTGTGATTTTTCTCTCTATTCGGTGAGTTCCATGCTTTGTTCTACTGAATAGATTAGCTATAGCAGTGTCCAATCATTATGTAAGTACTATTACAGCCTTCTACCAAGGTTGTAGCTTTATGTATACACAAGAATAATAGCCTTGCAAAGCTATGAATGAAACATTATGAGCACTTCACCTTTGTGAGACTCATTGAAATTAATGGAAATGGGTGGATATTGGCTGTTGGGAGATGGGTTCACAGGATTTGTTGCTTGTATGTGGAATATTTCACTGTATTTCAGAAGCGTTAATAAAAAGAGGAGCAAGCCTGCTAGCTGAGATTAGCAAGCAGGCATCTGTTAGTGTTTTTGTTTATTTGTGTGCGTTTTTATCTAAAAACAAAGCACATCAGGATCTTCAGCATTTAGCTCTGTTTCTATTTTGCAGAAAGCAAATAATATAGCAGGAAAATCTTAGACCACACCTAATTTACATGATTCGGTTTAAATGTTGGGTTTTCAAGAAATGCCCCAGCCCAGTGACAGAAATAACCCAATATTTTGTATGGAAAAGCTTTCAGTTATGTCCTTGGCTTCTCCAGCTAGTGCACGGAAAGCCACCTGAAAGCATGGAGGTGAAGCATCAGCAACACTTGTCTACACTAGAGATGGCCGATTTGTCATAAGCAGAAACATTTGGTTGTTCGGCTTTGGTTCTCTGATTAAGGATTACTATGGCAGAATCATAATCCAAACTAAGGATGGATGACCAAGCAAAATGAACATTTCAAAATACAGGATTCATAAAGGACATAAATCTTCCCTTCCTTTATACATCTGATGAAGTAACAAAAGAAAGACTTCAGCAGTTAATTGGAAGTTTCTTTAATCAAAATCACTCAGAAGGATTCTGGGGCTGCACCAAACATTGCGCAGACAATTTTTTGAGTCAATGAACTAATGATCTAGTTCAGCATAAGGCAGTTTTCTATGTTCCTGAGGTGTGAATCCAAGTGTAATTGTGGATCCGTTAAAAAAAAAACAACTCCAGAGATTGGGTGTACATTTTCCTCATAGTTATGAACTCACACAATTTCTTTCTGATTGTTTCCTTCCTTTGCTCTACATCAAGAGTTGCTGTTACTTGAAAACTCAAAATATGTCATTGACAAATACTCTGTTGCCTCTGTTGCACTGATCATGAAGTTACCGAAGAGCAAGAATATTTTTGTCAGTTATAGAAGTACATTTGTCAAAATTGTGCTTCATCTGGATGAGGAAAGTCAAACAGTCATTCGCAAGATCCATTATCTTAGAAAAACAAAAAGAAAATCCAAAAGGAATTCTAGTTGTTATCAGATAAATGAGATAGGTTTCAATCTATAAATGACTGAAAGTCTGTATAAAAGGAGGAAAACAAAGGCTATGATAATAAATATGTAAGATCTGCCTCTATAACATTTTGCACAGGGAGTGACTGAAAGAACACAGACGTTTTAAAGAGATTCTTCTGAGATTAAAATTTCCAGGAAGGTGGGTAAAACCCTTTACCCAGTATGTAATTAGATCTGAGCATCACACATACAGTTTGGTGTTTTGTCCACTGAGAATTATTAGTATTCTCAGACTTCTTCCTGGGAGGACTCGCAAACTCTACATTCTTTGTTCAAGCACCTACCTATCTGCCACCCTTGTTGATCTGGACAGTTTCTGTTATTAGATCCTTGTAACCTTGTGACTTTATCATCTAATCACTTGGAAGAAAAAGGCTGTGAATGCTGCTGCTTTTTGCTATATACAAAAATAAACTACCAAACAACTAAACGTGGGTTTATTTTCTACTGCAACCCAGGCAAGGAGAACAATTATGTGAAGCATCTGTGAGGCACCTTTCCATTAGGAGGATGAGGAAATGGGTATTGTTGCAGCAATGAAAAGGCTAGGATGATTTACAATGGCTTCCCCCTCCCTCTCCGTCATATTCAAGGTGACATGCAGCAAAGGTTTATTGCCTTTGAAATATTTTTGGAAATAAAATGTGGGCTGAAGCTATAGAAGGTAAGCTATGGGCATGCCAGAAGACAAAGCTGAGGGATGAGATGAAGCTGTTTAGGCATGTGATAAACTGAGGAGTTGGGGGGAAGGAATAGCAATTCTATGCACAGTAAAGGTAGCACTTCTAATATTTCCAAACTAAATTTCCAAACTAAATTGAGCTCAGTGGCTCTTTTGATGTGCCTCTTGGCCACATCAGGGGCACACACTTCAGTAATCAGTCTTAACATCCTTTTCAAGCTCTTAACAAAAACAAACTTTTATTAAATCGGCTTTCAAACATTGTATGTCCCTTTTTCATTTTGCTTTGGTGTTCTTTGCTTCAGATCATAGGAAGCAATGAAACAAGAGTTTTCTTCGAAAGATTAACAGGTTTTATGAGCGCTACAAATTATATAAAGATCATTTATTTATATTACACATAAATGAATATATACATATATATATATCATACACGTATCTCACAGTGAAGAAAATTAGAAGCAATAGATCATAACTTATAAAATCAAATGTCTTTTCTGTTTCTAGATTCTATTTTGAATGGGAAAGAAACAAAGCACAATTAAAAATACTCTAGGCCAGGGATGTCAAACTCACGATGTCACGGCAACATCACGTGACATATCGGGACTTTTTTCTCCTTCGCTAAACTGGGCGTGGGCGTGGCCAGGAGTTTGACAGCCCTGCTTTAGGCTAGTATTTCTCAACTACAGCAACTTCAAGATGTTTGGACATCAATTCTGGCTGGGAGTTGAATTTCACATATTTTAAAAGTGTCTGAGGTTGAGAAATGCTACTCTAGGCATGTAAGAGGTTGGGCAATCTCCTTTATTCCTATTCTACTGGACTTCTTGGAGGGTAAGTGATTGCCACCCTCTCAATTCACAGAAGAAGGAAGCTTCCACCTGAAAAAAAAATGATTCCAAGAGATTGGAAGAAACCATTGGCTATGCTACTGGCATCGTTCTGCAGTTTGATAAGCTGCTATAACTGAGGTTTTTTATTCTGGAGAAGAAGCATTTTCTCATATATGTGCTTTTGTTTTTTTTTCATGTATGGGTAACTTGCTATACATTTTTCCTGTTAATACTTTAGTCTGCAGTAGATTCATGTTGAGATATAAGTAGACAGGCAGGCAGGCAGACAGACAGATCTGCAAATCATTCTTAAACATATTGTTTGCATACAATAGTCCATGTACATTTATGTCCCAACCAACACATCTCTAATATCACCATAATCATCTCTTACACGTAAATACATTAAAAATGGAAGAGACATCAAATAACTCCTTGCTCATTGCTCACTGCAGATCTATTTTTTAAACATTCCATTCTTGGGTATGATTTACTTCCCTCATATACCACTCTTATCACATTTAATAACCAAACCTCAAGTCTATCTTCATATCAAATATTCCACAACTCATATCTTTATCTTATGCTTTTTCTAAATCCACAAACTTGCCATAATTTTTTTAAAGCCTGCTAAGCATTAAAAATATCTGCCTCCAAACTCCCTCCCGCCATAAAGCTGCATATTCATTCTTGCTATCCAGGTCCAGCTTTAAGAAATCTTTGCATCAGCAGGAGGTGACACCCTTCGTCAGTGTGGCCCGTGGGAAGAGTCACCATCATGGCTGCCTTTCTTTTTATATAGGAGAAGGATAAGAGCATTCTTCCAATTGTCAGGCATGGGTGCGGTCTTCATACAGACATGAACCAAGCGGCAAAGCCACTTTGTAAATCAACCACAGCCATATTTTCATATTTCTCCAGTTAAGTCATCAATATCTCCAGTGTTAATACTTTTCAACATTCTTATAGCATTAGGCATTAGTATTGAAAGCATCAGTTTCAGTGTTAATCTAACATAGCACTATCATTCCCAAACAATTTTCCAGCACTCCAATTTCTTCTCAAGTAATTTCATCACTTTATTTTTCATTCAAGTCATTAGCCCCTTTTACCCCTGCCCAAATGTATTATTTCCAACAAAGTCACTTTGCATTTTCTCTGCCTTTTTAGTCTTAGCTGTTCTTTGCACTTGACTGCTTTTTTTTTAATCTTATGTTTTTCTCTATATACATGGATCTTTCTCTCATTCTCATTTCTTGCGGTGATCATTCTCTAACGTATTTTTTTTCCTTCATCCACAGTATTGTGCTATCATTTAATCAAGGTTTTTTTTCCCCCACACTTCACTTTAAATTACACATCTTATCTTCTGCTCAATGGTGTCTGATTGTGCAGTTTTCATGACAAGATTTTTCAGAAGTTGTTTGCCATTTCCTCCTTCCTAGGACTGAGAATGACTGGCCCAAGGTCATCTAGCTCAGGGATGTCAAACTCAAAATCTGAGGGCCAGATCTGGCCCGCAGGGTGCTTAAATCCAACCCGCGAGGCTAGCCTGGAAATATCAAAGGACCAGCCTCTGCTGGCCAAAAACAGGCTGTGCAGAGGTCTCATTTTTGACCAGCAGGGTGCTGCTGGAGGCCGGGGAGGACAAAAATGATGCACAGGGGGCTGTGTCCCTGTGCTCCGTTTTAGCAAGTAAAGTGCTGCAGGAGCCATCTCCCGCTCCCCATCCCATCTCCCGCTCCCCACCCCCTGCTGGCCGATGGAAAACTATAATGCTGATCTGGCCCTCAAAAAAATCCAGTTTGACACCCCTGATCTAGCTGGCTTGGTGCCTAAGGAAGCACTAGAACTCATGGTCTCCTAGTTCCTAGCCTGATGTCATAACCACTGAAACAAACTGACTCCAGATTACAGATATCTAAACATAATTATGGTAGTCTGTATCACTTCGTTCTGTTTCAAGCAGCTCTTTTCTTATACAGGTACTCGACTTATAACATTCATTTAGTGACCATTCAAAGTTACAATAGCACTGAAAAAAGTGATCTTCATACTTACGACCATTGTAGCATCCTCACAGTCATGTGATCAAAATTCTGGCACTTGGCAACTAGCACATATTTACAATGGTTGCAGCCTGCTAGGATCATGTGGTCACCATTCGTGACGTTCCCAAGCTAGCTCCTGACATTCAAAGTCAATGAGGAAAGCCAAATTTGCTTATGACCATGCAATTCACTTTACAACTGCAGCGATGTACTTAGAAGGTCATAAAATTGGGCACAACTCACTTAACAACCACCTGGCTTAGCAACAGAAATTCTGATCCCAATTCTGGTTGCAAATTGAAGGCTCCCTGTATTCAATATTTTGTTCAATATTCCATTCATTCTGTAGGAATATTCATCTAATTCCAATAGAGTTTCATAAAAGATTAATAATTTCTGTTTACTTTATTTTGCCCCCATGTATGTTTTCCCTAAATCTACATGTCACTGTATCAGATACTGATTTGTCCCTCTTTCACAACCTCTCACTTTATTTATGTATTTATTTATTTATTCAATTTCTATAGCCACCCATCTTGGCCAAGTGACTCTGTGCAGCTTACAATTCTAATCACCCAATGCTTTCTTTATTACTTTTCTTAGCCTTTCATCATAAACAATCAAATCAATCATGCTTCTAGGTTCATTCTTTTTCCATGTATATTTATGAATAGACTTGTGCTTAAACTATAATACTGTATTAAAAACAAGCAGACTTGTTTCTAAGTCAATGCTTGTCAAACAATCCTATTGGGATTTATTCTTGGCCTCCAAATGGCCCAATCACTTTTTCTGTACTCCATCATCTCACTTCCATTCATCCATTCACACACTGTATTCATAAAACACCACACTTTTTTCTACAATGCATACCAATATTCTTCCATTATCTCATTTGCTGGAGTGTATTGCCAATTTAGTGCTATTTTCATATGCGCCCAGTCTTGATTCATACTTTATGACATACATTTAAATACTTTCATTCATAATTAAATCTATACCTTCACTTCCCTGCACATATTCATCAACTCCACTTCACAAAACCTCCAAATCTGTCAAGTCTTTTGTAGACTTCCCCTTTCTCTTATTTTCATAAACAATAAACCCTTCTTTTCTCCCTTCCATTAATCCATATTTTTCACCTTATACTCCTCTTACATTTTGAATCATTCTTTTGTAGTCATAGTCATGGTTACTAGATGAGTCCTTACATCCTGAGCTGTGTCAACAACCAACTAAAAGATTAAATCCAACTTACACAATTTATCAGTGTAATGATTATAAGAGACTGGAGGAACTAAATCTTAGTGATGAAGACTGTGGACATGAAAAGAATTTTAGAGAATAGTTCTGAGCCTGAGAAGTTAACAGAAATATCTGGTTTTTAATTTCATATTCAATTAATATTTTCCTAACAAGGCAGTTCAATGTCCAATGCAATTAAATCGTCAGGCAATATGAGCAACAGTTAGTTCCATTTTCTTAACATCTTCTGGAAAAAGAAGTGTTTCATTTCTGGGACGGGAAGAATAAATGGGAAAAGGACAGGGTGAATGATTTGCTTCGACATCCCTAAGCAAGATTTAACTATTTAAAAAATAACAGCAAAAATAACCCAGCAGTGACAATATCAAAGAGGCCAAATTATTAGACCTCTTAGTGGAGTAAAACCCTAAACCTTCCATAATCCTTAAAACGACTGAGAAGGTCATCTCTCTTGACTCATTCTTTGTTCTTTAGGTTGCCAGAGTACATGGATAAGCACCTCTCCCATAGAAAAGGCAAAGTTTTATGGAGGACAAGGGTCCCAAAGAGACTAAGATCTTAAACTATTTAGAAGGATGAAGGTACAGTAAAAGCCAGATCCTATCCTGGCTGGTTTATTTGATAAAGAATCCAAGCACTTGCTCTAATCTCCTGTTTCCTGTGAGAATCATAATATCTCTTTCTCAAGTTTCTGGACAGGTTTCAACATCAAAAAAAAATCATACTGCATTTACTGTAAACTAGCCTGGACAGAGCTGTGGTGGAATGGCTCATGTTAAAACTCTACTTCAGGCAAAGACAAAAAACGGAGATGGCAAATAAATTTAGAAGTGTTAAATTATAACTTTTCTAAATCAATAGACCTGCAGTATTAAGGAATTCAATTTATGTTGTGTATAATATTGGATTCCCTCATTATAGGCTGTTTGGGGGGTTTTTTTCCCTCCTTTTCAGCTGCAAAAGATTAATCTAAGATGAAACATGCTAATCTTTAAAATTAGCTATACGGCTGTGCTTCTCAACAAATGTTAGTTGAAGTGTTTGTGATTAAGATCTCTTTACCGCAAACAGTATTTATTGCAATACAGCTGTAAGGAACATACAATCTGATGATTGAAATGTAGGAATGCTCTATTAAGTACACAATCATTTCTGGCAGAGCTTTAATGTGCTTCCTAATGAAATGTTGATATCCAAAGATGGGGGACATGGATTTTCATTCAAAATATTTTTAGACAGAATTCAATTCAGTATCATTGTGATAATGTAAATTGATGTCCTATCTAGCACAACCATCAATAAGTAGCATCTGAAATTGTAATTATGAAAGAAACCAATAGAGTCAATATAGAACTATGATTAAAGTCCTGAATCAGGGCCAAGAAGCCCTAGGTTCAAGTTTACCCTCAGACATGGGTAATGTTGCCTTTGCACATCTTTGATTTGTGATCCAGCTGCACCCTTTCCTGGATCAAGATTTCCTATGCTTGGTCACTCAAGCCCTAGTTATCTGTTGATTGGATTACTTCAATGCCCTTTACATGGGGCTGCCCTTGAAATGTATTTGGAAACTTCAACTAGTACAAAGTGCAGCACCATGGGCAGTGTCTGGGGCCCCTAGAATGGCCCATGTTACCCCACTGCTTCACAAGCTACACTGGCTGCTAGTTTGCTACTGGGTGGAGGTCAAGGTGTTGGTTTAAAGCCCTCCATGGCATGGCTCTAGATTACTTGGTGTCTTGTCCCACTAACACAATTCTACCCTAGTTGTGTTGGCAGAGGAGGCCTACTGTGGATCCTATTGGTCAAGGAACCTTGGCTGGTGGGATCCAGAAGAAGAGTCTTCTATGCTGTATTGTTGACCATCTGAAACAGAGTTCCTCAACCTTTTCGGCTTTGCAGACCAGCGGGGGGGGGGGAGAGAAGGGATCGCTCCGTAGGAGTGGTAGGCAAGTGCACATGTGCACACAGCTCCATTTACACAAGCGGTGGGCACGCGTGCCTACTGGTCTTGCAAATGGACTGCGCTCACACGCGTTCACCCACTGTTCAAACAAGTGGGGATGCACAGCCCAGTTCCAAATGGCTCAAGGCCTGGTAGTGGACCACGGCCCAGGGATTGGAGATCCCTGCTCTGGAACATCCTGTCTCCTGGTGTGAGGTTTACCACACCCTCCTATCCTTCCTCAAGGGCCTGAAGACCTGGGTCTGCCATATGACTTGGGGTCGCATTAGGGGAGTACCATGCTGGAGGTAGCTCAATAGTCTAATTAGCAGACCCTTCCTTCCCTCTATGCTTCCTGCTCTCCATCTGCCCATCTTTTAATTGGTTATTATTGTACTTTTATTGTTTTTTTTCCATTGCTTTGCTATTGTTTCTTTACGTTTTTTATCATATTTTACAGAGAAGCCCCAGTTGAAGTGAGCAGCAAATAAATTAACAAATAAACGATACAGAGTTGCTGATCAAAAAGAGTTTTAACCTTCCATGATTTAATTTCCGCCATTTCTCAATAGAGATTACCTGTCAAGACAGTAATGCATGTTTCTCTTGTAAAGCCTGTTCAGGAACCAAATGAATTGCAAAGCTACACCATAATATAGGCCATGAAACATCTTGTTCTCATTGATTGGTGTATACATATTTTCAGGCCAATGACTGTGGGTAATGTCCAATTAACAAATGGCTGGTCTCTCTCACTGTTGTAATTGGGCTGTGGCCATAGCTCCCACATGCCAGAGCCACATGGCTGGTCATATCCTGCAATTCAATAGATGAGCAAAGACAGCATTTACAGGATTTTGGCCAGGGAGTTCAATGGGAGGAACAGAACAGAATGATCAGACAAGTTGTATGTTCTGATGGACTATGTGCTGAAGTATGAAGAATGAAAATGTGATTTTTATAAATAGCTGCCGGTTGTAAGGAAGGTGTCCCGTTGATTGGTCATTGTGGATGAGAAAACACAGATTTTATGAGGATTATGAGGTATTTAAGATGACCAGGTTCTAGAAAGCAAGCCCATTACGGGAACAGGGATAACTTAAGAGGACATTGCCAGGAGAATCCAACAGGGGAATTGGTATCAGTTAAATAAATGTTCAGAATGAGCTTGGCAGACTGCAAAAATTGCTAAGAGTAAAAAAAAAGTTAGATTTGTTTTAAAATAAAATTAAGGCAGAAAAATAATGAAGGAACAGTAATCAACTCTTGTTTTGATTTGAATGCAAAAACACTTGCTTCAACAGAATATTGCAGTAGATTGAAACTTGTGATTGATAGACACATGGTCAAGGAATAGCTCTGCTTTAAATTCCAAGATCAGCTGAATTTCATCCCAGGATATTGAAGGCACCAATTGATAACAGGCTGCACTCTTTTCTGAGAAATGCTGGGGAGAGGGAAGGAAATTTCCTTATCTTCAAAAGGGGGAAATGAGAGATTCAGCAAATGACAGTCTGAACATTCTAGAGTTAAATTATAACCATATCAGATTAAAAAGCACCCAGTAAACAGTAAGACTTACTAAGAAGAATATGGAAAGATACCAGACTTAAAGTAAGGAGGTTGGAGTTATTGTATATTGATGAAAACAAAATGAGTAAATATCCTTAAACACTTTAAAGAATCAAAAAGAACAAAAATTGAATAATGACAGCCACGATAGCCCATTTTGTGAATCATCACTTATAACAAACAGGTTTTGTTTTGTAACTAAATAACAAGGGTTTTTTGTCATACTGAAGTGGGTGAGCAACTTTGTTTAAATCTCTCTCTCTCTCTCGTTAACTTCCTTTATAGAGTATGGAATATAATCTATAGTGATAATACATCTTGTGTGCCCTAACCCAGAAAAGTCTGATTAAGAAGCTATTTAAGACTGGGTTGCATGAAAGTGGATACGTAATTGGCTCAAAAATTGCTCATAGAATGTCCATCAGTAATTCCTTGTCAGACTGAAACAAGATACTCAGTTGGGTGCAAAGTTTTACTATTGGCCCCTGACTCTTCAATATCTTGCTTAATATTGGGATGAACAGGTGGAGGGAATGGTTATCAAATTTGCAGATGACTCAAACTGAGTGGAATAAAGAATGCAGAAAGAAAATTGAAACCAATCTTCATAGATTAGGGGAGAGGGAAATGGCCTAAAAGGAACAGAATGAAATTTAACAGGTAGGAAAGGCAAACATTTTCATTCACAGATTCATTAATAGATACCTGACTTGTTAAGGGGTGATGTATTGCAGTTTAAATTGTGTATTGTGCCTTTAAGGGGCTTGGAAGGTTGTGGCAATGTAAACACTTGGGTTCCTTTATGAGAAGGAAACAGTTGGTAAAGCTGTTGTAACTATCATGATAAAATGTATTGGTGACAAAGATGGGGGGAACTGGACTTCACCAGTGTCTTTTCTTCAGAACCCAGGTGAGCACAACTTACTAAGATTCAGGTGTTTGAGAACCATTTACTAGAAATTTATGATAAAGAACTTTTGGAAGCAAGAAGATATAGGAAGAGGACCATCCACAAAGGAGAGGAGATGGAGGTAAGACAAAAATGTCAAGATGGCAGCCATGCAAACAGATCCCCTACCTTGTTTTGTTTTTAATGCATCACATGTTAACCAAGTGTGGCAATTCTATTTTGTAGTTGTGGCCACCATTTCCCCTTTTTTGGGACATTTCCCCAGATGCCCTGGAAAGGACACTGGAGGCTCTATGCCTCACATAGATAATAAATATGACAATTGCGCTGAAGGATCTTTTGAGCCCAGAGTGAGTGCAGGACCTAATTGTTGCAAATCTCACTAGCAGGACCTAGAAAGGTGCAGAATCTCTACTACCATATGCTACCACTCTTTAAAAGATGCAATGAGACCATGTGATATTGGAATAAGGGTGGGTGAAATAATCAAAGACTAACTGGTTGAAAAGAACATGTAGTTCTCAAATTCAGGAACACTTGTTATTAAAGACAGACTATTTAGATTTAGATTAACAGAGTTGGAAGGGACCTTGTAGGTCATCTAGTCCAACCCCCCGCCGAAGCAGGAAACCCTACACCATTTCTGACAGATGGCAGTCCAGTCTTTTCTTGAAAGCCTCCAGGGATGAAGCTCCCACAACTTCCGAAGGCGACTTCTCTTCCGTTGGTCGGTTGTTCTCGCCGTCAGAAAATTTCTCCTTGTTTCCGGGTTGAATTTCCAGGTTGAAAAGCAATTCTAACGGCAAAATGCTCTAATCACATTTCATTCTACACTTGGTAAAATTGTTCCTGCTCCAACAGAGAGGAGAGAGCAATCCTCTGCCGTCCAAACTGAAGAGGCAAATTGTTTTGACAAGGAGGATTCGGACGGACTGACAAACTCAAAATGTGTAGGGGATGTTTCTGTATACGGGTAGTCCTCGACTTACAACCACAACCCAGCCCAAAATTTCTGCTGTGAAGCAAGAGAGTTGTTAAGTGAGTTTTGCCCCATTTTACAGCCTTCCTTGCCACAGTTGTCCTGTGAATCACTGCAGTTGTAAATGTAATATCACGGTTGTTAAGTGGATCTGGCTTCCCCGTTGACTTTGCTTGTCAGAAGGTAGCAAAAGGGGATCACCTGAGGAAGGGACACTGCAACCGTCATAAATACGAGTCGGTCGCTCAGCAACCGAATCACATGACCACAGGACGCTGCAACTGTCGTAAGTGTGAAAAATGGTCACAAGTCACTTTTTCCAGTGCTGTTGTAACTTTGAATGGTCACTAAACCGACGGTTGTTAAGTAGAGGACTAGCTGTATTTGCCTGAGACAAAAAGAAAATAGATGGCTGAACAGATGCGCTGAATGCGGCAAAGAGACAAGGGGAAAAAAATGGCTGCCTAATAAGGGCAACAGTGAACAAACGGTCACTTTAGAAAAAGCTTCCAGCCTTCCAGCTCTTGTTACTAACTGGCCAAACTCAGAAAAAGAGAAAGAACAAACACCAGAGTGGATTTGCAGAAAGAATCGCAGACTGCAGGAACCATTTGCGCTTCAGTCTGAGATGCAAATAACACAAGATTCATCCCCACAGCCCGTGTTCAACGGGGAAGGGACACGGGGAAGAAAACATCCTCCAGGAAGCACAGCTCCACAACACGGTCCTTTCAGCAACTCCAAGGTGGCTCCACGCCCATTGGCACCGATCAGGTTGAGCCTGAGGACACGGATAAACCCCCAAGTGGCCTCAACGACTCTCCAAAAGGATGCAAGTGACCAGTTGCCTGCAAAGGAATATAAATCCTTCCATCCAGTCAGAGCTGAAGAGGCTTCTGGGATGAGAAGCGAAATGTCTTCAAGGGAAGACCAAGGAAGTGCAGAAAAAGCACCTTTGGGACAACCAGGACCCAGATTAATGAGAATCCCCGTAGACTCCAAAATGACAGTTGAGGATAAACTGATCGTACCTTTTCAGCTGAGGCTCCAGTAAGCACAAACGTAGAAAATACTGGGAGGGGATATTTGCTGTTGGAAGGCCAGCATTCAATGGTTGCCCCCATTGGCAGACAAAAGAGGGGGACCGACTCTGGTAGAGGAAATGAATCGTAATCTTTTTCTGGATATCTGCATATGAGACCTAGAGGAAGCAATTTTCCGTGTCACTCAAAGTTTATGTACATATAAAAAAAAAAACAACCCTAAAATATTTATGAACTCTAATCATCATCTTCATTTAACGACCCCATAATCCCTTGCGGGGTGGAGTCTGGGCAACTGAATGGAGCTAGCAGAGGGTTTTAATGGCCGGATGCCCTTCCTGTCGCCAATGCGGAGTTTTGTTCAGCAGATATATTCTCGGTGGGCCCAGAGAGAGAAATATCTGCTTCTACCTAGGATCGAACTCACAGCCTCCCGATTGTGAGGCGAGAGCTCTAGGCTACCGCAGCACTCCTCTTATACAAATCTAACGTTCCCACATTTTCTTGCATTAGGATGAGCCCAAAGAGCATATCTTTAGGATACCAGAAACGCACCCAAGGCTTTTTGGTAATGAAGAGAGAATCCAATAATCTGCTCACTGTTGAACTCCGGCCGTTCCCAGGATACCAAGACGGTGGTGCTGGAGAGAGAACTTGCCGATACCCGCTTCGGGGCGCTGGGCAGGCCTTCCCGCACGATCACCTCCAGCCTGGCCGTAGCACAGGCCATGCCAAGGTGATTTTCAGCCAGACACTGGTAATAGCCGGCGTCGTCCAATCCAATCTGGTTGATCACGAGGGTCCCGCTGCCCTGGATTTTAACCCGTCCTTTCGGCAGTAGCAGCTTTCCATTCCTCGTCCAGTGTACGGTAGGCAACGGGGCGCCTTCTGCTTTGCAGGCAAATCTGGCAGTGCTGGCCCGGGTGCGAGAAATGGTTTCAGGTGCCTGGGAGATTGTAGGAGGAGCTAAGAGAGTGGAAAAAAACCAACACCACCAACACCACCAAATGAGCATGGCGGTTGATTGGAAAATCTTCTCTTTCGTATTGTTTCCGCTTTCCCATATTTGGGTAGACCAGGTTCCCCTGATAAAAGACACTTAATCTCTCCCCTGGTATAGCCGACAAAGCCAGGAGAGTCCGTGGCTTAGAGTCTAATACATCTACCAAATATGTAAGCAGCCCGGGTTCGAGTCCCAGAAAGGGTATGGCTAGCCGAAGAGAGTTAAATAGCTTGAAATAAATCTATGCTAGTCCCCCTGGATTTCTTGGCTGGTAAATATAAATTTCTTTTTCAAAGCTGAGAAACTGTCGTCCCTCCAAGGTACACACCAGACCCAAACATCAAAGTCACCTTTGTAGATAGTCCTCGACTTACAACAGTTCAGTGTTTCTCACGCTTACAATTGTTGCCGTATCCCCACGGCCATGTCACCAAAATTTGGAGGCTTGGCAACTGGTTCAGATTTACAACGGTTGGGAGACTTAGAACAAACTCATTCTTAATTCAGGGACTGCCTATATTCTCTCAGAGATAGGATGGTTCTTTCGTTTTTTTTCGTTTTCTCTCTGCCTATTGCATATGAACACATGTCTTTCTTTTGACTATCTTTATCATTACCATATTCCATATAACTAACACTAGATATTGCTCAGCTGATCTAAAGGGCCGTCTTACCTTTAAATACGGATATATTTTAAATGAGCTAGGCTTGATTTTGATATAAGTAGGGCTATTCTATTTATGTTGAAACAGACTTTTTGGAGAAGGTGAACTATCAAGAAGGTGGCTCCAAGTTACAATCTGCTTTGTTTCGTTTGAGTTTAGCATAAAGATCTACCAGCTGGGGGAATCCTGCGTGATGAATAAGGCACCACAAAATAAAAAAATATATAAATGAAAAGGGGCAGAAATGCCAAAAGCCTTCCAAATTTCACATGATTTTTTTTTTTTTAGCAATCGTCTTCCAATTTTTTAGCAAAATTAGTCCTGATTTTTCAATATTTAATATGCATGGTCTCATGAGATCTCCTACAATAATTTTATTTTAAAAACTCATGGACAATCCTGCAAAATTATTTGGGGAATTCTTTGAATGCAATCTGGGGGTATAGAATGTGGTGTGTGTGTGTGTGTGTGTTATGTATAATGTACACTGAAGATGGCATTTAATTTTGTTGCACAAGGTAGAATGACAATCAAATGAACTAAAACCAAACTAAAGAGTGCCTTGGCATCCAAAGGTACCACTTGTTAATTTCTAGTTGAGCACCTAAACCAGGCATCCACAGGTAGTCTTTGACTTACAACAGGTCATTTAGTGTCTTACAACGATTTTTCACACTTATGACTGTTGCAGCATCCTCATGGTCATGTGATCAAGATTCAACCGCTTGGCACCTGATTCATATTTATGACAGTCTCGAGGTCACGTGATCCCATTCTGAGACCTTCTGACAAGCAAAGTCAACGGGGGGGAGGGGCAGATTCACTTAACAATTGTGTTATTAACTTCACTGCAGTGATTCACTTAATAACCGTGGCAAGAAACGTTGTAAATGGGACAAAACAAACTGACTGAAAACCAATTTCTCACTTAGCAACCAAAATTCTGGGCTCAATTGTGGTCATGAGCTCGAGGACTATCTATAGTTTGAAAACCTAAACCAGCCATTGCACTTATTAAACCCTGGCTTATGATTTAACACACTAAACAAATCAAGCGCTCGTCATAAAATTCTGGTGCAAATCAGAACTTAAAATCCCGAAAGCCAAATCCTTGACTGCCTTAGCCAATGATGATAAGACAGCAGGATCTTTCCTCTGGCACAAGAAGGAAGAGACAATCTAAGGCGACAGTCACTTCTTTTCCATCCTTCCTGAAATATCTGGAGTCAGCCAAAGAACAATCTGCTCTGCAGGACTGCTGGCAACTGGCCTACCCTCACTTCTGAAGTTCCACAACATAGAAACAAAGGCAACTTAATGGCTGCACAGAAATGTTGTCTTCTGTGTTCTCACCAAGGACTCGGAGCTCAGCTGCGGCTGTCACAAAGTGCCTGGTTTGGGGTTTGTTGGCCCGGCATACGTAGACCCCTGCGTGATGAAGCTGAACGGAAAGGATCACGAGGTTGGTCCGTCCTAACACAATCACATCTGTGGAAATCGGATTCCCATCTTTCAAGAAAAAGCAGAACATCAGACCTTAAGTGGGATACCAAGTATAGGAGAAAAACATGCAAAGCTGGAGAGAAGGGGTGGCAGAATTAAGCATGTCATCAGTTTGGAGTCGTTGAATTTACAAAAGCATTCCAAAAGTCCGACTCTTCCTGAATTCCACTGACCCCTTTTTGGTGTCAATTTAGTGTTAAATTTTAGGTGGCAAGATTCTTGTGTATAGGCTTGAATAAATCTGCCACAACCTTACATATGGTCCTGATTCGTTGCTTCTGACACCAAGACCCCTAAACCTGAAAATACTGAGTTTTGCCATAGATATCACTGCCTGGACCATGTCTATGTTTGAAATATTTCGGCACTACATAAATCTTCTCCACCCATTTTAATTTCTATGAAGGTGCAGAGTCAATTTTGCACAGGCATGCATTAGGTTTAAAATCTACACGCTTACCTATCATCTTTTCCAGTCATTTGTGTATTTTTCCTTATTTATTTTTTTTTGTGCTCTACCTACCACACTGATTTTTTTAGTTATGCACTGACGTGGCTGAATCTAGACCTCGGAAGGATGGAAGGCTGAGTCAACCTTGAGCCTGGTGAGATTTGAACCGCCAAATTGCAAGCAGCTGGCAGTCAGCAAAAATACAGCATTCTAACCACTGTGCCACCAGAGATTGTTCTGCTTCTGCTTCCACACCCAAACCCAGAAAGTGGTTTCTGTGATCTACATCACAGCTCTTAATCTTAAAGATTACCAAGGAGGTATTTCTGCAGAGTGCTAACACATGTGTCAGATTTCCCACCAGATATGCACAAAGATCCAGCCTTCACGCCCTGACCTTTGAAACTGGAGAACCATTCAAGATCAGCCTTGACTAATGTAGATCAAAAGGCATCCAGAAACTAGAATTCTGTATCTTGTACAGATCAAATGCGGTAAACCAATCTCGTGCTTTGTCTGCTTTTAACTTTAACTGGCAAGCTCGACTTAGTAGCCCCACATCTGTTACTACAAAGTTAGTTTTTCTATATGCCGGTGCAGATTATAACATTTCTTAGAATGTCCCAAAGGTGCTTTTTCAAGAGGCAACTGGACCTTCTTGTTTTTTTAGAATAGACATTGCATTTAGAATGCAATGTCTATTTAAAACAACAACAACACAAACCAGATTTTAAGACCAAAAGGTCTTGGAATGGGCATCAGAAGAGGAATTAACTTCATTTACCTTCCCGTATCCAAGAGATGAAAGGTGTGGGATTTGCTGCTGCGACACACTCCATCACAACAGTGTCTCCAACTACCACTGTTGCATTCTCTGGTGCGGTGACAATGACCACATCGCCCATCGTTGGTTGTTGGGGATCTAGGGCAACAAAATTCAGATTTACCTTTTTTCCCCTCCATTCCCCATACACATATATCAATCAGAACGATTTCACCAAAGCATCACATAAAAAAGAACAGTGATTCGAGTCCAGTGTTTCAGGTTTTGCATGAGAATGAAGGTCTTAGATAATGACTAACACTCTTATAAAATCTGTGTCATGTACAAATGCAAGAACTTCTTTCCATGGTGAAGTTTTCTGGGTTTCATCTTTGGGAATGAAAGAAGGAGAGGAAGGGGAAGGAAAGAAAGGAGGGAGGAAGAGGAGGCTAGGGGAAAAGGAGGGGAGGGAGCAGAGAGGAGGGGAGGGGAGGAAGGAAGGAAGTTAGTTGAAAGATTTTGTAAAAGAGAGGGAGAAAGTAGGAAGGAGGGATGATCTCAAATCTTGTGAAATTACTACATCTCCTCAAATTTTCACAGTTGAAATTTCACGAAGTTGGCTACATGAGTAGGAATTCAACCGTGATGAATTCAATTTGGACTCTGGTTGCTACAAAAACTGTTGTCCTCAGACGCTGTGTGTTACCTCCTTGGTCTTCTTTACTCAAAACATTTTCTCCAATGTTTAAACTCGGGGAAAAAAAAACTGATTACTTTAAGCAGATACTCTTAACACTCAGCTATAATTTCTTTCTTCTCCTGCTCTCTCCTGTCCTCAATTCATTCACCTTGGGGTTTTTTAGACTAAATCTCCCAAGGCCAGGACAATCTATTAAAGTCACAGAAAAACTTGTGGTTCTCCGTTTAAAAACAAAACAAAACAGGATTCATTTCTCTCCCTTTTTACCAATTAAGCCATTTTTTTTATCCAACTCACTTGATTTAAACTTGCATCAATAACTTGCATAATAACTTTAATGCTAGCATTTTTAATTTATTTATTTTTTTGAGGCAAAGAAAGTACAAGTCTTATGAAGTGGACAAAAACAGTCCTTTGCTCTTAAAAGAGGAAAAACTAAACAAATACTCGGCTGGATTCCTTCCTTCCATTCACACTCCAAATCCACAATTGTTTGGGGAGTAAACAAATGTGCATTTAATTCTCAGTTTTCCCCCTCCCACTAATT
>JANHFL010001698.1:101451-112925 GCA_032468155.1 Oxyrhabdium leporinum | reverse complement strand
GGCAGAGGCTTTCCAAGACCATCCAGAAACTTCACCTGGAGCAAACATATAGTTGCCTATATGTAATGGCTATCAGCCTCATGATCATGCCTGTAACCAAGGCTACTTCTAGGCCAAGAGCTCCTTGCCTTACCAAACAAAGGACACTGCAGTCTGACTCATTTTTTTTCTTTCTGGACAGAAAGAAAAGATGAAAATAGCAGTAGGAAAGCACTGGATCTTGACTGATTTTATTAAAAAGCTTTGCTCTAAAATGCATCAGTATAAAATATAGAAAAGCATAAGATATATAATGTAACAGCAGCAATCCAAGTTCTTCAGAATGCTGGAGGTTTAATAATTCTGATTAACAGATGCTCAAAATCATAATGGAGCAAAAAATAAATGATCCAGAAAGTTTTCAATTTTAAATGGAGATTAAATATTTTATTGAATGTAGGGTATTTATTAACATTTTTAGACCTACTAAAGTTATTCCAGATATAGCTCATAGATTATTTTTATGAAATCATTATAGAAAATCATTATAGCTAAATATTCTTACCAAATTTAATTGAGATTATTAGATCATAACACTATCCCATATAAGCCTGGTTCTAGTACATGGAAAACATTGCATGCTTATCTATCAGAGTTTAATTTTTGGATACCTGGCAACTTTTAAATCCTTTGTAACAAGAATATAGTGTATTACTAGCATCAAATCCCAGTTTCTCTGTGATAGTTTAGTTTTTAAATTCTTTGAATGAATTAACGAATGCAGTATAAGGTCTATTGTAAGCAAGGAAATTTTGGAAGTTGAGGCCCGCACATCTTAAAGTTGATGAGGTTTAGAAACACTGTTATAGTCTATTATATAATATGTTTATTGCAATATATAGTACAGGTAAAGGAGTGGTGCAGTGGCCGAGAGTGGAGCTCTCGCCTCACAGTCAGGAGGCTGTGAGTTCGATCCGAGGTAGAGGCAGTTATTTCTCTTTTTGGGCACAATGAGAGTATATCTGCTGAACAAAACTCCACATTGGTGACAGGAAGGGCATCCAGCCAGTAAACACTCTGCTACTGTAGCTCCATTCAGTTGCCCAGACTCCACCCCACAAGGGATTATGGGGTTGTTAAAAGATGATGATGATAATGATGGTATAATTTATTTAAGTATCATAATAGAGATGAGCAACTTTGTTGCTAAGCAACAGGTAGTTAAATGAGATATCACATGACCATGATAGACTTAATGCCTAATTTCTGTCATGGTCATTAAGCAAGATATCATGTGACCATAACTTGCAATTTTACTTCCAACTCCTCCATTGAGTCTGCATGTAAGAAGCTGGCTGTGAATGCCAAGTGTCAATCACATGCCTACCGTAAGTGCAAACACAAGTCTTAAGTTACTTTTTCAGCACCACTGTCACTTTGAGTGGTTGCTGCACAGACCAGTTATTAAATGATCACTTAATAAACAAAGCATTTTTTTCTTCGTAAGCAAAAAAAATAATAAAGTTTAATGTGGCTCTGCCAAGATTCCTCATGATCAAGTTACATATTTAATTGTACATTTGTTTCTTTAAAAAATAATATATAACATGTATGGGGGAAAAAAGCACCTGGTTCAGAAGCTTATTGCACTGATTGGCCTGAGACATATACTGAGTCCACTGGGGATCTCCAATAAATTTAAATAATAATTGTGTTCTTTGCCCCAATGTTATAGGAAGCCTGTAATCATCCCTTTTTAAAATAAAGTTTTTTTCCCAAAATCCTTTAGTCGGGCATCGTTTGAAGGACACTGAAGATTCTGCTGATGGTTGAATGGTCATGCAAAGTTATTGTCATTGTCCTTGACACACGGGTTACAGATGATATCATCTTCAATTATCTATTATGCACAATCTGGTTTTATAAAAGATTGTTAAGCACTTAATCATATTAAATTAGATTGACATTCTGGATGTAGTTTCAGTGAAACTGAATTCAGGAATGACTGCCTTGTATCATTGGCTAAATAAAAGGCTTTTGATGACATGCAGTGGAAATTTTTAGTTTATCGGTATTTATTATTTTTTTCTGAAATGGATTAATATGTGGCACTTCATGTAAGGGTTATTAAAACTTGGAATTCGACTTTCAAGATGTTTCCTAGAACTTTTCATAACTTTTTATCTGTTAATATTGGAATGGTTGGTCTTCCTTTTTAAGCAAAAGGGAGATATTTTAGATCTAACAATGGCTGAAATTAAATTAAACATTTCATTATATGCCAATAATACATTATGTACAATTGATAATTGTGTCATTTCTAGACCAACACAGGTAATTTATCAAATTATTCAGGGTACTAGTATGAATAATATGGTCTTCTTATATGAGGGAAATTTGAAAATATTTTGATGCTATTTATAGTTAGAATTCTTTTAAATATCTGGAAATAATTATTTCCAGGCAACAGACTTGATTTGCTGTTCAGATATATCATTTTTAAAACACATCTGAGATAAATAGTTAAAAATCCCACTGAAATTTTTAATGTATATGAAATATATCATTTTTAAAAAACATCTCAGATAAATAGTTAAAAATCCCATTGAGATTAAGGGAAAGATGAATACTGTAAAACAAATATTACCCTGACTGATATTTTTCCTTAGTGGCATTCCAGTGCTAATATTTTTATATTATTTTAACCAGATTCATAAGTCAGTAAGATACGTTCTACAGGAAGATCTTTATTATCTAAATTGTCATAGAATTTCAATTTATCTTCTTTTAATAATAGCTCTAGTATATTTCCTGCACTGAAAGGCACATTTGAAAGATGTTGGGGTAGAAATATAATTTTGACTCTTATTCATATGACAAAATTATACTGTGGGACAATCCCAATTTGAAAAATGCAGGCATTTTTTTTAAAGCTATGAGAAAATAGGATAATTAATATGTAGATCAGCTTATTGAATCAAGTTTTTAAATCTCATCTGATTTAATGTTGGAATATCTTGAGTTGCAAGAGAGATTTGGTTTACTTAGAATGGTAAGATGGCCATGTATTCAATTAAATCCCTTTATTTTACTATTTAATTCACATATATTGAGATTAAATCAATAAAAGATATCTTGTCATGTTTATTGACCATCTCAAATAATGTTTTAAAATGATAACCTGTTAACCTCATCACATCAAAAGTATAAAACGGGGATGGTTACATGGTAAGGGGTATCTCCATAATTGCCCTATTTTGATTTGTAGCCATATGTTTTATTTATATATCTATTTGATTACTGTCCTGCCTTTACTTTATACAAATCAAAGTGGGATAGATAATGCTGCTTTCTCTTACTTTCCATCTGGCAACAACCCTGTGAGGTGGGTTGGGTGGAGAGAGAATGATTAGCCCAAAATCACCCAGCTGCCTTTCATGGCTAATGGAGGGATAAAACTCCCAGCCTTCCAGGTTCTAGTCCAGTATCTTAACCCCAACTAAACCAAAGAAGTGAATGTACTTTTAAATTATATATCAAACATTTAGAATTTACATGTGAAGCACTGCAGACTTACCAAGTATGGTGCAAAGCAAAAAAAATTACTTTAAAAATGTTGGAAAATCAATGTAATCCCAACTGGATTGATGATGTTTTCTTTCTGCTTATGAAATTATTATCTACCAAAGTAATTGAAAGACTGGTTATGGGTAATCTTTGTTTTGCAACCATGATAATTCATGAACAACCATTATAAGGAGCTGTAGTGGCACAGTGGTTAGAATGCAGGATAACTCACTGCTCACTGCCTGAGGTTCGATCCTAATGGGGCTCAAGGTTGACTCAGCCTTCCATCCTTCTGAGGTCAGTAAAATGAGGGCCCAGATTGTTAGGGGCAATATCTGTATTCAACCTCTAGTTAACTAAAGAGCTGCACCAAAGTAATTTCCAAATAATCTTTAAAGGCAACCTTATAGAAAATACATCATGATATTCTAAGGGCTGCCACAAAGAAGAGAGGGTCAACCTATTCACCAAAGCACCTGAAGGCAGAACAAGAAGCAATAGATGGAAATTAATCAAAGAGAGAACTAACCTAGAACTAAGAAGAAATTTCCTGACAGTTAAAACAATTAATCAGTGGAACAACTTGCCTCCAGAACTTGAGAATGCTCCAACACTAGAGGTTTTTAAGAAGAGATTTGACAATCATTTGTCTGAAGTAGTACAGGGCTTCCTACTTGAGCAGGGCATTGGACTAGAAGATCTTCCATCTCTGTTATCCTGTTATTCTGTTAGATGTGATGTTACTTAGGCATGCATTGATCTTGTAAGATCAAAATTCTCAGATGAGCAAAAAGACCTCAGGCCACTATCGATAACTAAGCATCCAGATCAGGACTAGATCAAAAGAACTTTTATCTTATTTTCTACAAAAGCTTCATTCAAAGCATGCTAAACTAATTTTTTTGGCCTGATTAACAGGATCTTTGTCATGTTTAGATTCAGATTTAATTTGTTAGCTCTCAGAGAGATCATTCTTTATTCCAGAAGCCCAAATCTCTGCTTGGAATGTGATGCAACAGCTTCATATAGAGGTTAAATGGCTTTAGGGACAAAGGTAGTAGTTATTTGTAGAAAATGTCAGCTGGACATAAGATAAAGGCATGATCAAATCTAGTAAACTACCCCAGTTCCATGAATGAAGAAAATGAACGAAATTGTGATATTTTAAATCTAACAATTATGGGAGATAGTCCCTGCACACCTACAGGCTGATATAATGAACAGTGTCGTCAATTTTGTGATTAAGGAATCATGTAAATAGAAAAGAGTAATCTCCTTTCTAAAACAATGGTTTGAAACAGACCAATTCTTTGCACTTATGTTTGCCAACATTCTTAATTTCCTTAATATTCCAGAATTGTATTTTTGAAGCTGGTGGATCTTTATGGATCATCTCAGACTGTCAATACAAAACTATCATTTTAAGAGAAATATATCAGAAATGATCCAGCTAGGTAAG
Organism: Oxyrhabdium leporinum; assembly: GCA_032468155.1. Taxonomy (NCBI): domain Eukaryota; kingdom Metazoa; phylum Chordata; class Lepidosauria; order Squamata; family Cyclocoridae; genus Oxyrhabdium; species Oxyrhabdium leporinum. The sequence continues at coordinate 107,920 of JANHFL010001698.1, read as the reverse complement.
CCAAAGGGGAAAAGCATTTACTGCAGAAGCTGGATTATCACTGCGCTCCTTGAAAGAACTCTTCAGTTTTTAGACTGAAATCAATAAGATTGCTGCATGGTTAAATCAATTTCTCAAAAAAAAGTCGTTTAAAACCAAAAATAACAAGTGGAATCTGAAACAAATGTTGCCAGGTGGAACCTTTTCCAAAGTCAATTATAATTGTTGAGGGTTCCCTGAAATGGGGCTTCTCCTGCTTCATATGTAGAAGAAGAGGCAAAGCCTGAGGGCAAAGTCAAGAAAGGAATCAGTCTGGAGTCCTTACATTCCCACAATTGATTCAGATCCATCCCCCTTGAGTTCTGTTAACTCTTATCTAGAATCAAATTAGTGCTGACTGTTAATTGATTGGCAATAAATCTTCTTCACTGGAACCTTATAGTGATTTTGATTCTTTGCACCTGACATCAGCCCTCTGATTCAAAGGATGTTTGACAACTGAAGAAAAGTGCATCAGAAATAATGGGAGAAAATGGGGATTGTGGCAAGTCGGAACCCCTTTCAATGGCCCGTTTCCAGGTCAAGCCATTTTCCATTTTCCCCCCTGAAGTACTCAACCAGGCAGAACACAATTTGTTTCCTAGTCTTGCTGATTACAAACTTTGAGACAAAAAGGCAGAAACAGAGATGCAAAAACTTGAGTGTGTGTGTGTGTGTGTGTGTGTGTGTGTGTGTGTGTGTGTGAAGTTTATCTCCTTTCCAGGACAAACATTTCCCCTAAACAACAAATTTATCAGATAACTGATTAACACAACAAATTAATCTGCAGGGGTGTTTTATAATATTCTTTAATGAAAATAGAAAATTGAATAACCTAATTGTTTAGGGAGGAATATCTCTAAATAAGGATAGTCTCCCTCTCTAAAGAGGGATGTCATAGGAGCAATACTCACATGAGAGACATATTTTATTTAGGCATTATCCTATTAAATTAGGATTAAAGATCCCCTCAGTTGCCTTGTGATGAGATGGATGGCGAGCAAATTTAATAAATAATAGTAATACCTAAATAAATTAAAAAGAAATCCTTCTGAGTTACCATGTTAGGCAGGCAATACTACTTGAGATGCCACAACATACTGTAATGTTTTTTTTTTAATCTAATGGGAGAAGAGTTTTAAAATTTTCCATGGTAAATGGTTTTTTTTTTGTATTCTGCATACCAGATTCTTGTAATCTACCAAGCTGAATGTTTTGAGCAAAGTGACCATTTTCTTTTCCCAATTTAAGAAGAGCAAATAGATTAAAAAATATTACTTTATCAAGAATCTTGTTGGCATCAGTGACTGCATCTAGGTTGAGGTTCTGCTGACCTCTTTTTCAATTCTCTTCAATTTTTCCAAACATCACAGTCTTCTCCAATAATGTTGAGTCCAATTCTCCTGTTTGTAACTGTCTGTTTGATTTTGCAGATGGGGGCAGAATATTGTAGCGGTTGCCATTTCTCTTTCCAGCCACATTTATTCTGATCTCTCATCTATGATCTGCCTGTCATGACTGACACTCCAAACAATAAACCATTCGTTTCTTTCCTGAATGTCTTAATTTCATCCCCCATTTCCTGACTCTTAATTCCTTTTCTGTTAACCCATTGATCAGTCAGCTCCTACTAACAACTGAAGAGTGAAGTTATAGGTGGCTTGGATATTAGAGAGGAGGTTGCCTTCAAAACTGGTATGAAGTACTGTACCCTCAGCTGCAATTTCTGCATAAATAATAGTGGCGGCAGCTGTATCGGGTTCCTATTGTGAATTCCATTTGTTAGCCAGGGCTGAAGTCTCTACAGGCAGGCTGTCCAATAATTCATTTCTGGGTATGTTTACTTAAGAAATTAAGATTCCTTTTCCAAAGGAAAGTTTCTGGCTCGTTCCAGAGGAGAGGAAAAGACTATTTATCTAAAGACAAAAATGTCTAATTTTCGTTCTGTAAAAACCTCGTCTACCCTAAGTGACATTGACTATGAGAGAGGAATCTATAGATGCACATTCAAACTGGAATATTGCCACTGACTTAATATTTAAATATGCCTAAGGGAAGATTTCAGCTTTTTATGTCAGTTTCGGTAATGAAGAAACCATCCACTGATGAGATTACAAGGAAATTTTACTCATTTCCCAGCAAAGATTCCTTCCCAACCCCAAGGAACATCTATTCAGCTGAGAGAAAATGGAAAAGAAACCTCAAGGACATACAGGAATTGGATAATTTATAAGCATTCAACAGGGTTTTGAGTCCAGAATAATAAAGGAAGATGGAACTACTTTCAGCTATGGAGTTCTAGCGTATAAATTGTTCAAAGTAAAAGTGTAATCAGACAGGATCGGAAAAGGCTACATTAAAAATTATAGGGTATTTTCTAATTAAAATCAGATGAAAACCATTTTTTAAAAATGCATGTCTTTTTAATGAAAACACAATTGTGACATTTAAAAACAATACTAGCCCAATACTAAACTCATGCATCTAAATCGATTAACGTAAATTAATACCCTTATCACATGCTCCTTGGTTGGCTTCAACCCTCGCACGCTGGAATGTAATTTGATTTTGTTTAATATCTGGAGATGTGAACTCAGTCCTTCTGAATTGTAAGCCATGTTTTATAGCACATTATTAAATGTGAACCAAGTCATTGTGGTTGGCTTAACAAGCCATTGTTAAAACATATAAGAGTATAAGGTGTCACTCATAAGTCTAGTCTCCTTGTTTTTATAAACCAGCACTCATATTGTGATCAGATTTACACCATTATGTTAACGCTCATCAGAGGAACACTGATTTAAATCAAGGTTTCCTTTCGGTGCTTTAATTTAAATTGATCTACCCTTGAATTAAAGCACTAAGGTATTACAGCTGTTCTATCTTCTTACACAACACAAAATCCAGTCTTGATATATGTGGTGAAATATTGTCCAGATACCTACCGGTAGGAGGGAGGGACTGCATTCCAGAGGAATAAGAGGCAGTGAAGTTTAGATAGTTTGGTTGGGAGGAGAGGAGGGTTAAGTTAGTTCTTCCTTAGAAGTTCTTAAGAGTATATCTTTAATGATGCACTGGTTTGCTTTAGTTTGGCAAGATTCTGTCTATAATGTGAGGAATAACAAACTGCTTAGAAGTAACTCTGCGTGTCTTTCTTGGTTTTTGAAGTACATTACACCTAGGCCTCATGTAAATACTTCCTCCTCTTTGCTTTTTATTGTCATTGTTCATTCACTTGCCCCTCTCTCTGTTGCTATTCACTGTAGCAACAGTGAAATAGTGAAACAGGAATTGATGTTTTATAACAAATTGGTAGTGCTACTGTTCATTCCTAACTATAAAAGCAACAACTTTAAGATTAGCTATGAGTCTCCAACAAGTGCTTTCTATCACCACCACCTGATGGCACTCCTGCTTCAGATGGGATAGGACAGAGGTTCAATGCTACAGGAAGGTAACAGGTTGGTGGTTTTGATGATGTGCCACCAGGCCATTTTTTACTTATAGCAACCATTGTCTCCCCATAACAATCAATCCGTTATTTCAAGTCTTCCAGTGGTGTACTCATCTACATTGTAAGTAAGTCCAGCCACCTTGCTCTTTTTCTCTTTCCTTCCACCTTTCCCAGCATTAGAGCTACTTCCAGAGAGCTGAGATTTTGTATAATGTGTCTGATATAGAATAATTTGAACTTGGACATTTATGACTCAAGTGAGAACTAGAGGATGATTTGTTCAGTGATCCAACTGTTTATTTTCTTGGCTGTCAATAGTATTCTCAAAAGTCTTCTCCAACACCAAAGTTCAAAGCTGTCCATCCTCTTCCATTCCTGTTTCCTTAAAGTCCAACTTTTGCCTCCGTAGATTGTCACAGGAAATACCATGGCATGAATGATTCTGATCTTACAGGTTGATGATCACTGACTTTAAAAATATTGCACTGATATGGCTCTAGAGTAGTGTTTCCTAACCTTGTCAGCTGGAAGATCTGTGGACATCAGCTTAAAACTGATTAGAGGTGGTTGGAGATACTAGAAGATGTAGCCACATAATCTGAAGGACATCAGGCTGGGGATGCTGTTTTTTTGATAAATCCACCCAAATTGTAAGAGAACTAATAATAATGAGTAACACTGATCAGATTGATAATTCAACTGCCATTCTCGCAAAAGCAGTGTTTCCCAATCTTGGTAACCTGAAGATGTGTAGACTTCAACTCCCAGAATTTCCCAGCTGGAGAATTCCAAGAGTTGAAGGTCACACATCTTCAAGTTACCAAGGTTGGGAGACACTGTTTTTGTGAGAATGGCAGGTGAATTATCAGTGTTATTCCCTCTATTAGATCTCCTACAATTTGGGTGGATATACCAAAAACAGTACCCCCAGCATGATGTCCTTCAGATATATGTGGCTATATCTTCTAGCATCTCCAACCACCTCTAATCAGTTTAATCCAAACATATGATGGGTAAATAAACTAAGGTATGGAAACACCTGATAGATATACCAATATATAAGCATGAGATCTCTTTATGTGATTTGAAAACTAGTAATTGGGCAAGTTTTTAATAACTCATCAAGTTGAACATATACAAATTCTTTTCTTATGTTTTAGATTAGAAACTGGGCTGTAGTGAGTCAGGACAACGCCCTGTTCATGATCTTGCTTCTTCTTTCCTCCATAGTTTTAGGAGAAAAGAAATGTAGTGCACAGTATTGGCATTATGAAAGATACGATTTAAGTTACCTCGCTACTCATTGAAGTATTTAGAATTTTTTAACAGGCAACAATATAAATAAGGAAAAATGAATAGAGTTGTAATGCAACTTTGCCTTGCCTTTGGCTTGGAGGCATCGCCCTCTGGCGGCAATTTTATGTTGCTAATATTTTTCAGCCTGTATTTTCCTTTTTGGTTTCCACAGCTTATAACAATCTCATTTGTTTGGGTATTTCTTTATTCTACAATTATACAAAAGTGTACATTTTAAAAAACAAGTTGTTCAGCAGTATTAAGCAATTGCAATTATAAAGTTCTATAAATCTTATAAGCCAGTTTGATCTAGTGTTTAAGGCATCAAGCTAGAAACTAGGAGACCCGCCTTAGGCATGAAAGCTGGCTGGCTGAATTGAGCCAGTCTCTGTCTCTCAGTGAAACCCATCTCACAAGGTTGTTGTGGGAAAATAGGAAAAGGAAGGAATATTATATATGTTTGCCATCTTGAGTTACTTATAAAATAATAAAAGTGGGATAAAAATCAAATAAATAATTATTTGACTAGTTTTCCCAGACTAATCTAGCCCACTTTGCAAATGGATAGTTATTATATTACATTATGCTATGCTATGCTATGCTATGCTATGCTATATTACATTACATTACATTACATTACATTACATATACCACCTATTCCTCAATCCTGAACTCAAACTTTGGTGCAACTAAAGACAAAATACAAGATTAATAATTCTAAGATGACTGGTATATCCTCTATCTATCTAGGTTTATGTAAAGTAAATGGTAAAAGTGATCTATGACTTACTAAATTGTAGCCTTATATTATTTTGGATGATGATTTTTGTCCAATAATATCACATTAGAACCTTGGCTATATTTTTCAAAGAGCAATAGAGAGCAGATGTGGTTCTGTGAAGTACTTTCTTGGTTCTGAGAAGAACCAATGAAGATCTGTGTCTGAAGAGACTGAGTTCTCAAGTTCTATGGTTGGTAGGGTTTCCTCAGGGACACTGAAACAAATTTAGTCTGTTTAAATGTCTTGGAAATCAGAATTGCCTGGCCTTTTTGGAAAATAAAGAATAAACTAGAAATGCTTCAGTTGCTATACGTAAATGACATAAGTTTATATAGTCCTCTTCTAGACTTCATCAAAAGAGTACATGAACCACAACACACGCTGTCCCATCCCCTTCAGATCTGACATTGTTTTTATGATAGACATAGTTTTAACAAGAATGTAGAACTTAGATGTGGAAGTGGTTACTCTCCTATTGCAGACTATCCCCATCAACACTGTAAGGCCAAAGATGTAGAAACATGGATGTTGGCCTGTAGGCATTCTTTTTTCAAGCCCAAGATAGGGAAGCAGTTCTAAATCAGTGCCTGTGGAAAATGAAAAGATGTGAGCAAAACAAACTAAGGTTTAATCTACTGATATTTTGGAGGAAGCAAGGGCTTAGGATTAGACATTCAAGTCATTTGGGAAGGGGTTACCCTCATAAACATCAGGTTCACAATTTGAGTGATGGTATGGCATGGTATGACCATGGTACTTGTTTCCTGAAGATTTAGCCACAGCCACCTTAGATTCCTATAATGCACTATATAAACTAGGGTGGTCTTTGAAAATAGTTTGAAATATCAATTAATCCATAAAGTAGATTCAATGCAAGAAACATTATTCAACTTCAATGCAGGGAGAAACAACTCTGCCCC
>JANHFL010001698.1:90525-101351 GCA_032468155.1 Oxyrhabdium leporinum | reverse complement strand
TTTTTTTACTTTTTGGGGTGGGTGGGTGGGGAAGTTGATGTTGATGCTTCTGAACTATGAACTGGTTTGAGTTCAGCATACTTCAAAAATGTCTCTGATAAAATGTGCCAAATAGAAAAAAAACTTGAATAGAGGTAGAAAATGTATTATTTTCAACAATGTTTTCCCAAGTGATTTCTCCACTGACAATTTGTAGTCCAAATCCTGTAATGCAAAGTTTGGTCTCTTTGCACAATCCAATTTCAGTCATTTGTAGAGAACAAAACAAGTAAAATATATTATTAGAAATGTTCATTACTCTATATTTTCAGCTCCATTTTTCTAAGTAAACTACTATAATGTTCTGAGTTTCTCATTTGTCTTGAATCCACAGAGATAATGCCACAAATATATTTGAATGTTGAGCAGAATTATAATAAGTCAATCTGAACACGCTGTTTAAATCAGTTGTTTTATACTCTGCCCAGATATTATAATAGTAATAAAAAACCTTAAGGCATTAATAATTTGATGGAGATATTGGAAGCCATTCTTTCTTCTAAAAAACACCAACAAAAAAATCAGTTTACATGTTTATAGAATCATAAAAATCAAATGCTCGAAGGATTTATTTATTTAATTTGTAGGCCACTGAGTTCAACTCTACGTCCAACCCTCTGTTCAGTATAAAAAGCCAAATTGCCTTCCTGTAGTTTGAATCCATTATTCCATATCTTGGCATGACAGGGAAAGAAAGGTCTTGCTCTACTCCTGTGTAACATCCTTTTTAGTATTTGAAGTGCTGTCATATTCACCTTTTGTTTCCTCTTGTCAAAGTTGACATTTCCATGATTTGTCTACGTACAACTTTAGCTTCTAGTCTCCAATCCGCTTGTTTTCTGTTCCTGAAACTGTTCCTGTTTATCTAAATCTTTTCAGATAAGGAGAGGAAGAAATAACATTATGAAGCTCTCAGCATAATGGACAAAATATGGCAGTCAAACGTGAAGTAAAGGGTCCTACTTCTTAGACAAGTTGAAAGGCATTTAAATCACTGTTGATGGACTCCATATTCCTATTTCTAAATGTGATTAATAAATTTGCACGTTACAAATAACTATCCAAAGATGAAGCACAGGTTTTGTTCCTTGTTTGAAAAAAAGACAAAAAAGAGGAACATTTTAAACATTTTTATTTAGTCAAGTACTTACAAAATATTCAAAATTCTATACAATACTATCTGCTACTTGGCATTGTGTGAATCACAGTGATGATTCCAATAATCTTTTCTTAACATTAAGCTAGCCTTTTGTCAGTTGCTTTGGATTTGCTGAAAAACAACAAAGGGACTGGTAAATTATAAATGCTGGAGATGTAGTAATGTTATAAAAGCAAGCAGTACTGGCTGCAAACACCACCTTTATCAGCGCTCAGGATAGCAGAGACATTTCCCTCCGCTGAATTACATAAAGTGCTGCTACTGCTTCTGGTTATTGGCTCATTCTGACTAATGATAGAAATTCATGAGGAATTCAATTTTGTTATATCCATTTTAACCATTAAAAGAATTCACCATTATATGTATGATGGTCATCAGACTCATATACTCCATCATACACAAAGTGTACAATAGTCCATGTATTTCGACAGACCGAGCAAGAAGATTGAAATTGACAAGGCATTGTATCTTGTGAGAATAATGGTAATTTATGACCTTAGATTGTCCCTCGAGAGTCAGGCTCGGAATAAGGAACTGTTAGCCCTCTGGGCATCATTAGATTATAACTCATAATATTCTCATCACTGGCTACAATGGCCAGGGCTGCTGGGTCTTGTAGTTCAGCAATATCCGGGCCGATTTAGTTCTTCTTTTTTGAAAATATATATTTAATCCCAATCAAGAGAGCTTGGATGGGATTAAATATATATTTTCAAAAAGGAAGAGTTCATCTGTAGGAGAAGTACCCTACGTTTTGGGGGTTTTTTGGATTTTTGTAAAACTCGCACACAATTGTTTTCTTTTGTTCATTTTTATGCAGCCCTCTTACAGCAGCTCCACAATGATTTCCATAAATGGGAACATCATTAAAATTCACTTAGAATGCAGAAAGATAGCGCAGCTCCCATTCAACATATGGACTGTTACTGCATGTGAGATGAGGGAGGGGACAGGAGAATTATTATGAAGTGTGCCAAAATACAAAAATGAAATGAGCATCATGTCCACCTACGTTTTCATGAAAGAATCAAGCTCTAGCCCCACTTTTTTTCATGAAAAAAACCCCAATCACTTTTCTTCTTTAATTAGCTGTGGATTTGGCAAAGCTTTCTCCACATATTTGAGCAAGGGCCTTCAGGGTGGAACAGGATGCAGTAGGAAAATATTTGTAAAAGAAAATAGCTTGGATAAAAAGCTAGTGGCTCTAACAAAAAACAGATGGTGCCACTAATAAGACTCAAGTAGACAGAAAGAGAAATTGTTCTTAGAAGTCTCTATCAATTAAAACCAAGGGCTAGCTTTTGTTGCCTGTAACAACTGTTTTGCAGATTTCTAGACAAAAGCGACACAATCAAAGTAAACATTAGCCTTGTTCAAAGCCTGCTAACGTTTCCATATTGTACACCAAGTTGCATTTCTGGATACATTTACATCTTATTTACATTTAAGCATCTTACACTGATCCTGCTTGCTACTTTTTATATAAGTCTTTCTTTGTTCTGCTTTTCTTTTGATATGCTGGCAGGGATCTTGAGAATTGTAGTGCAAAATATGGAGTTCAAACAAACTGTGGAAGACCCCAGATGTGATAGATTTAAAATTCCATTTTCCATCACATCTGGATGGAGAAGTGTTGAAGAAAGCCAGAATTAGGGATGCGTGAGGCAGGGAGGAATTACTGTGAATTTGTGTTTTGGACTCAACTCATTTTGTCTCATTTACAGCACAGAGGTAATGTGTTTCCCTTTACTGAAGCATATCACATTGGACGAGACACCTCATTTGGTTCTTCAGCTAGTTAGCAGTGGTCTTCTGCACACATTGCACACAGGTTGTACAAATGGACAGAAGAGTCTTTTGTTGTCTAGCAGTAGAAAGACAGTAGAAAGACTGCATGCATACCAGAACACTTCAATTAGGATTATAATTTTATGAGAAAGTCTTCTTTGTGCTAGATACTAAGGGCTGTGGTGGCGCAGTGGTTAGAATGCAGTACTGCAGGCTACTTCTGCTGATTGACGTCTGCCTGCAATTTGACAGTTCAAATCTCACCAGGCTCAAGATATACTCAGCCTTCCATCCATCCGAGGTCGGTAAAATGAGGACCCAGATTGTTGGGGGCAATACGCTGACTCTGTAAACTGCTTAGAAAGGACTGTGAAGTGGTATATAAGTCCAAGTGCTATTGCTATCGCTACTCAGGAAATAACATAGTGATAGCAAATATTCAGTTACTGACCTAAGGGATTGTAATGTGTTCTCCATCATTATGAAGAAAGTAAGTTAAGTTAAGTAAGAATCTGAAGTTCACATGTCAGAGGTTGAAGAGAAAAAGAGAGCTAAAATGGGAGAGGAAGGAAATAAGAAAAGGTCTGGGAATCTCAGTCAAACTAGTAGAGCGCATGTGACATAACATCATGCAAAGCAGAACTTTTAGGCAAGAAAAGGAGAAAAGTGCAAAGTTTCCCTACTAACTATTGCACTCAGAGTCAATAAGGTTTAGAAAACGGTGCATGCAGAGTTGAATTCCAGCCATATTCCCTGTTTGGAAACAAGTCCCCATATTGTCTTCCAAAGGCGCTTCACACATGAGGGGTCCTTGGTGCTTTCTGAGCTTGCTTGTTTTCTTGCAGAAGTTTCATTACCTAGGTAACTAGTCACAAACACTGATGATGTCATCTAGTTTGGGTAATGAAAATCTGCAAGAAAACAAGCAAGCTCAGAGAGCACCAAGGAACCACCACCCACATGTCAACCCTGAGCTCCAAATATTCTCCCTTCTTAGTGCTTCACACAACCCTTCCTCAAATCAAAGTCCTCCTTTGAAATTTTATTGTGCTCCAGGCATAGTATACTGCTCTTGTGGGGAAAAGCATGGAATCTCATAATGGAATTTCTCTTGACAACTTTATTTAGAAAACCCAATAGTGGTGTAATTTTTGTTTCAATTTCTAGAAAATATTCCTCCCATGAACAGAGTGTTCTAAATGTCAAAAATTATGAAACTGGAATTATGCTGAGCAAAAATGAGTTACCAAAGACATTGAAATGAGCAGGTCTGCAGGGCGATGAATGCAGGCAACTGATTCGTTTTGCTAGAAATGATGCCACAATATGTATGTCTGGGGCAAACAAAATTTCACTTTTTGTTGATGCTACCCTCCTTGAAGAATCACGACAAAATCACATGTAGAATCATGACAAACTGTTAAACCTGGAACTTTTTCCCCAACTTAAAGGAAATGTTTAAAACGACTTTTGAATAAAGTTTCAACATATGTAAGGATAATTAGAAAAGATACTGCCCCGGTTTTAATGCAAGATTCATACATGCTGATTTTCTGGCACAGGCCTTCTCTCCCCATGCTCTACAAAACTGAATAGGAAGAGAATCTCGATCCTTGTATCCAAGAAAAGAAAAGCTGGTTGGAAATTCTTTCGCGTTTAGGGCAGCTTGATGAAATAGTGCATTCCAGCCGGCCTAAAGATCTCTGCAGATATTTGTCTAGATCAGAAAAGGGCAATGTGCAATTCCTAGCTGAGCTCTTTAAAATCCAAGAACCAATTGGATCTGCATTTCAAAGACTATCTTTGCTTGGCAAACAAGCTAGTCCAAGCTGAGCAGGGGAAAAATGTTCTGGAAAGTGCTGATCTGATAATATCCAGGATTTTAACGTATGCAGTTGAGAGGAGAGAGAGCAGGGGGTGGATCTGGGGAAAGAGGTGGGTTGCATGTAAGTGAGAAAGAGAGTGTGTGTGTGTATGAATGGATATACATACAGTGCCTAGATTGATTATTTGCCTCAAGTACAGATAGGCCTTGACTTACCATTGCAACTGAGCCCAAGATTTCTGTTGCTAAGTGAGACATTAGTTAAGTGAGTTTTGGCCCTTTGTTGTCATAGTTATTAAGTGAATCATTGCAGTTGTTAAGTTAGTAACCCATTGACTTTGCTTGTCAAAAGGTCCAAAAGGGGACACTGTAACCATCATAAATACGATCCAGTTGCCATGTATCTGAATTTTGATCATGTGACCATGGGGATGCTACAACAGTTGTAAGTTTGAAAAAAAAAGTCATAAGCCACTTTTTTCACTGCCATTATAATTTCAAAGGGCCGCTAAATGAACTATTGTAAGATAAGGACTCCTGTAATGGCCAAGCTATATACCATATTGAACGAATGCAATTAAATGCAATTAAATATTGAGAGTGTGAAGAGTAGGAAAGGATGTTTAAACCATTTCCTCCTTCATCATAGCCTTCGCAGGTAACTCTTCACCCAAGAAAGATGGAAAAAGGATGTACATTGTACCAAGCACCAAGCAAACTCAGTTTGAAGAAGTTGTGGCAAGAGAATGCCTCATAGCTCCTGACTCTGTGTCCAGGGATGCTGTCAGCCCATGAAAAAGTCAATGATGCCACATTGAGAATCAATAGAGAAACAATTTCCTCTGTGTTGATTGCAAATCTTATCTGAATCAGATGTCACCTGTTATAGCCTTAATTATGTACATTCTAGGATTTGGGATTAGATTGATCACAAGTCTATCAGGAGTGCCTCTGTTACCTAATATACTACAGTCCTTGCTATATAAGTCCACAAGAGGTGATCCATATGTGTTAAACATGCAATCAAAATTGTTGCCTGTTCTTTCCTGTAGTGGAAGGGAGATGAGCAAAGGGTAGAAATCTGAGGTCACTGAGAAGGAAATCAATCACTCACATTCCCACCCTTAACTCGTAGCAAAATGATTCCAGAGTTTGATTTCAGAACATGATGGTGACATTGGGAAAAATATAAGGGTAGATGTGATTAATTTGCCCTCTAGTAGCCTATTCTCCCAGAAGCCAAGAAACAGCCCAAATTAGATCTAAAAGAAATGGATTTTGGCCATTTGCAGCTGAGCGAAGTAAGAGAGCAAACTGGATAGATTTAGTTCCTAAATACTGCCGCGTTTGCATTCCCTTGATTCGTAAGGTAAAAGCAAAAACTCCATACCACCAAAACTGAACCATTTTCACACTTTATTTCAATAGCATCATCTTGGAATATGGGGAGGGGAGAGAAATGAGATGCTGAGTCCACTTGCACCTCACAATTGTCCTATTTTCCTTTAAATTTCTGGGACAAAATACCCAGGCGAAACCCACAATGAAAGTGACTTATTTTATCTGCTACTTGATCAAAGAGGGGTACTACACAGTGTGTAAAGATTTCATTAGACATTTCAAACAGGTAATTAAGGTCAACATTTTTAATTAGGTAATTATGCTAATATAGTGATTGTCTACGTACATTCCAAACTGCCCATCAACACTGCATGCCTGTTCTATCCTAGATTAATCCACCCTGATGACAACTACACACAAGTCTCTTCCTTGTAAGCATCCATAGGATGCCCTAGACAAGTGAAACCTTTTGTTGGCTTTCTAATTTGATTTTGAGTACATCGAATACATTAGATTATGGACCAATGCAGAGAGCATTCTTCCCCCTTCAAGATGAGATGCTTTGATACGTGTAATTGGATTGGTTGTCAGGGATATTTGGACAGAAACTAGATGGAGAAGATGACCACAGAATAGCAATTGGGGTGGGGGGAACCCCTGCACATTTTATGTGCAATCATAATTACGTGATATATTCAAATTAATACTCTTGCAATGAAAGAGGCAGAACTGAGACTAGATTATATACTAAAAGTATTAAGAATGAATACTACCTGTATATTGCATCAGATCAACAAACCATTATGAATCCATGGACTGCAGATCTCAACTAACTTGGTTGAACAGAGTTCTTATTGTATCTCAGAGTATCTCAGAGTATCTCATCAAGATAGCCAAGATGTTCAAGGTTAATTTTCCCTATTGGCTTTAATGGAGGCTAATTTTAAATACCTATACTGATGCCAATTGGGCTCTCTATACCACCTTATTCTTTCCTGCATTAAATAGGGAACTTTTACTTCTAAGAATGCCTCTGGCCTCAAACATTGTTAGAAAGTTAAAATGATGGATACTGTAGGTGCATCCTACCTTTATTTGTATGTGTTCTGGGGAGGGGTGAATTGCGGTATATAAAGAATCATAAGGAAATGAGAGTGGGAGGTGATATTTTAAGTGTTAAACAAATGTTCTGTGGTTAGAGACACCAGCTATGATTACCATTTTGAGAACAGGCAAGTCCTTCTCCCAGTGCCAGCTGTATCCACTGCATGAGGTGCCAGTTGGTTAATCTGGAAGCGGTATGTAAGTCTAAGTACTATTGCTATATGTTGCTGGAGGTCTTCAAATAGAGGCAAGATAGTCTTCTGTTACAGGTGGTTAATGAAATGTGCACTGTGAGTCAGTAAGTTTTGTACATCAGCTGATTGTGTCTACTTATTGTGTCTGTCTCATGCCTTTTTCCCACCAAATGAGTTACAGTTAGGCTTATCAATCAATGGTTGATAGTTACCTCTGCAAATGTATGTACCCATGCTGTAACCATAGCTAGGATATTGCACCGATCAGTTATGGGTATGGCAGGCAAAAAGTTTTTTGAGCATCAGATTTTACCACCACCGGCAGGCAGAAAAGGAACAAGAGCTGTCAAAACTAATTAAATGTACAGGCTGAGAATTGTGTCACAGTTAGGCCTAGTGTATAAATATATGCTCATATGAGCTTGGGAAGCTGCAAAGCAGCTACGCCCAGTTTTTAAGTAGCTGTGACTTGGAGAACCAGATCCAAATTTCCTTTAATGCTTTACATACAACTCTACTCGCAATGTTATCAGACATGTAAAAGCTTTCATATACTTTAATGTCCCCCTAGTCAGCAACTGGAGATCAAGTCCCAACTATTTGGCACAATACAAAAAGAATTTCTAGACTTCCATTCAGTTTGCACTTCGGCTTTTATAGCCACATGCATGGTTTGTTTATTCTTCCCTCTCTTAGCCTAATTCTCGAAGAGCTATCCTAAGCAGTTTCAAATTAGATGTTATTTATCATGGAGCTCTGTATGTATTTTCTTAACTCAAAGCAGCATGGAGCAGTGACAATAAAGCTCAGAACTGCAGGCCATGGAGAGGAGAGATTTAATCCTTCTTTTTCAAAACGCTTTTCCACCCTCTTTGCATTAAAATTTATGAGATAGTATTGCTTGTTACCCATCTTATGAAGTAGGAATTATGCAGGTTCTTCCCCTGCGTATTGTAGGAAAAAACCTATTTCTGAATTAAAAGAAAATACATAGAACTGCATGTTACGTATTAAAAGTACACAGTTCTACAAAGCAGTATGTGAAATATTAATGCTAAGAGAAGCAAATTTTTGTGGTTGATATAGAATTAATTTGAAGGGAACGTGTGTTTTATCCTGGGACATTTCGATTATCAAGGCAAAAGACAACCATGCTATAATGCTAAGAAATATATTGGGGACAATATCACTAAAGCACGTTTTCTTTAAATTCTGCAATTTAAAGAAAATCATCATGTGGGAACTTAATGGCTTTTGTTCAATGTCTCATTCATAATGACTTATGAATAATATTATATTCATATTATAATATTTTAAAATGTCAGATCAAAAGTGCTATTGTGTTTTGATTAAGAAGATGAGACAGGAACAAAGAAATCAAGAATTCAAATTGTGCCTTAGGGATATGAAACATTCAACAAAAATCATTTATCTGTGTATCTGTGTATGTCTCTATCAACTAACAAACAAATCACCCAGAAACAAGCCACTTTTATATTACAACGAGGAAAATAATATAGATGTGCCACCAGGAATCATTTTTAATCTGAACTTTAATCTGAATGCTTCAATCAGTGTAGGAACCATCCATAATTCATTTGATAATGCTTTTTTTTACTGCAGATCTCCTGAGACTGAAGATATGCATAGGTGTGTATGTCATGTCCTCCCAGAATATAGCAACATCTTGCTGGAGATAAATGACGCAGGTCAGCATAGTGGTCCCTTCCAATCCTCATAAATATAACTCCAATTAGTTTGTGCCAACAAAGCTGAGTCATAGTGATGGATGAGAAAAATAGCTGGAAATAAATTTGGATCTGGGTTATATGCATCTGTACATAGACCAGTTTTGTAAATGAAAGTTTGACTAGATGGCTCCATTGAATGTAGGTTTATAAATAATATTTAGTTCCCCAATCTGCACACAACTGCTCATTCACCTTCATGGCTGGTTATTTCAAGACACCAATCATGTTCTTCATTGTACGGTCCTGGCTCTTTCCACCCCTTGGTGTCTGCTGATTGGGCAACATAAAACAAGCGAAGTGGGCAGAGCATATTTCAGCTGGACAAGACAGATGAGGACCATCATACACAACACATTGTTGTTTCAAATGGGGATCCACCTACAGTCCATGTAAGAAGGAAGACTTTTTCAATCTAGATCTCTCAATTCCCTTTGTCCTTCTGTATCAGGCCAAAACCAAGAATAACTGATGATAATTCTCCCAAGATGAATTATTATATTGTTTCATATACATAGAAAAATCTTAGACACTGAACCCATACACACTGAAGATTCTATTATCTGCATACTCTGGGAACTGTAAGGGAGGGGTTGTCTTCACTTTTCCTCTGTCACACAAAATATTTGGGCCGAGTTGCCTCTTACTTTCTGGAATGCACCCCCTCCCTCCTGGGAATCTACCTCCTCACTAATTGCATCACAATTTGGGCAAAAGCAAGAATGGTTTGGTAGGTATTGTGATTTTGCTCGCATCTGTTGAGTATATTTTAATAACATAGAAGCTAAAAAAAAATAGTAGCACCACTGGCATGCCATAGAATTGAAAGCAAAAGTTCAGGTACTACTGTACTTGGCTAAGGGAAAGACAAACTATCTTACCGCATTTTGAGTATGTTAAAGGGACAGGGATAAAACTGTGGCTGCACAATCTTGATTCACAAGTCCTACTTGAAGTGTGGGTAAGAGGGTCCCTGAATAGCTTTCTGTTGTGCACAACCTGTGCCAGTTCTTGGATCGGGGGCTCTGCTCAGTGCCACTTATTCCATGTCACTTCCTGATGGGACTATTGTAATGCACTCTATATGTGGCTGCCCTTGAAGAATATTAAGAAATTTCAGTTGGTACAGAATAGGTTATATGTGCCTTTAGGGCAACATATTACATCTTTGCTCCACAAGCTGCATTACTTGCAAATTTGCATCCAGGACCAATTCAAGATGTTGGTTTAAAACTTTAAAGTCCTTCCTGGCCTGGGACCAGATTATCTGAGGGACCGCCTCTCCCCAATTATATCTCCCCATCCCATCAGATCTAGCAGAAAAGACATGCTCTAGGTCCTGTCAGGGAACCTCACTCTGTAGGTCCCAAGAGGCAGGCATTCCCTGCCATGGTGCTATAAGTATATTCAGTGTTGTATGCTGCCCAGAGTCACTTTTGGGTAGAAGAGCCGTGCTGGTGCAGTGGTTAGAATGCAGTATTGCAGGCTACTTCTGCTCACTGCTGGATGCCTGCAATTTGGCAGTTTGATTCTCACAGGCTCAAGGTTGACTCAGCCTTCCATCCTTTCAAGGTTGGTAAAATGAGGACCCAGATTGTTGGGGGCAATATGCTGACTCTGTAAACTGC
>JANHFL010001698.1:68916-84080 GCA_032468155.1 Oxyrhabdium leporinum | reverse complement strand
GCTGGCCCCGCCCACCCTGCCTCTCCCAGGAGTCCCCACGCAGCCGGTTTTGGATCCCAGGTAAGTGCAGCACCCGCGCGGAGGCTCGAGGAGAGTGAAAAACAGGCCTCCTGGAGGCTCCGGAAGGCTGGAAACAGGCCTATTTCCAACCTCCAGAGGGCCTCTGGAGCCCAGGAAGGCTGTTTTCGCCCTCCTGGAGGTTCGAGGAAAGCCTCTGGAGCCTGGGGAGGGTGAAAATGCCCTCCCCCCCACGTGGTGCAGGAGGCCAACTAGGCCACACCCACATTGCCATGCCCACCTAGCAACTGGGCAGAGAACAGGTTGCTAAAATTTTTGAACCCCACTCAATTCTTCCACTTCACAGTGGGCTTGGGGTCGATGTCCCTTAAGATATAGGACTCTTTTTCACTGGACCTAATAAAAGTTTCATAGAAAGGTTCTTCACTTAAGGAGCTACATTTGTCCTTTCCTGCTGTGGCGCACACATTCTGCAAACCCCTCCATTCCCCAGGTGAGGGGTAGCCTCATTGTTTCTAATTTTCTGAAAATCCCTCAAAACCTGGTTATGAACGCAGGCCTGGGAACCCCGGGGGACAGATGAACTAGTAAGGTTACTCCATTACTATTAACATCTCTCCATCTGTTATTGCTGCTTAGCTATTTTTATAATTTTTAAATATTAATATTAATGATAATGATTTTAATTATTTGTTGTTTTAGTTTTGTTGTATGCTGCCCAGACTCACTTGCTTATGAGATGGGTGGTTCTATAAATTAGATTTATTTTTTTTTTTAAAAAGTTACATATAACTAATAGGCAGCAGAAGGTACTTCTGAAAATTTCCTGTTTTAAATTTCATCCCTAAGAGGAAAGAAACCTGATTTATTATCGGAGAAAGTGTTCAGGTTATGGTAGTTATAGATAATATCCCTAGAAACTTCATTGTGTTAAAACAGACTTTATCTATTGAAGAAAGTTTTACTTTGTATAATAGAACTGCTTTCCAGACAGGAAATCCGAGACAGGGACTTTGGAGGCAGTATTTTTAAAAGGATTGCTAAACAGGCACTTGTGGGTGGAAAAGGAAAGGCCAGCATGTTATTGTTTGGAATCTAGAATAAATTGGAAGGTCCCAGGAAGAAAATGGAGGGTTTGAGCAGAAAAGAAAATAATCCCAAAGGCACCAAATAATCTCAATTCACCAAAGACACACATTGGAAATGAGGCAAAACTTTTCTGGCTGGAATAAAGGCATTCAGAGTGTCTTCTGAAACATCACATCATGTTTCAGATACACAAGACCAGAATCCCTCAGATGCCCTTGTGATGTATTAGGTTTCAACTTCCAGCCTGGCAGGACAATATGTGTGGTTTTCAGACTAAGGAAGACTGCTGAAGTTCATAGGTTTTAAAAGGAAGATCATTATAAACGATTAGAAATTAAGGTGACCTCACTAATCAAAAGATAATGATGCACACAGCTGTTATTGGGAACATGAGTATACAGGTATGACCCACATCCAAGAGATGTCAATCAGTACTGTTTCTTCTGCATTACAGGCCCACTTCCTTGTAAGATAGGGTAGATATTGTATCTAACAAAGTTGATAACTGACCATGCTAATGGAAGAGAATGAAGCATAAATGCTAGTTGCAGGTGGTGGAAGAGAAATTTTAGATTCACATAGTAGCAAGTCAGTCATCCTTTGTTCCACTTAAGATTCCTTGGGCTTTAATATCTTGATAAAATCATTAAAATTCCTAACACCACATCCTATAGATATTTACTTGGAAGCAATGTTAATGGGTTTTCTTGACCTCAGTGAACCCTATTCCAAGGTACAATGGGTTTTAGACTATATGAGGTCACTCATTATCAGTTTAGGAGGGCGTTGGGTTAACATTTCCATTTTGTCACCTGATCCAAATATAGAGCAAAATATAGAGTTCACTTTATTCAAGCTTTATTACTAATGACAGTGTCAGCATGTGATGACCCAGGGGAAGGCATGGAAAAAGACAGTCGGAGAACAGTTCTAACTCCCTTTTATTGCTCCAACTTTCCCCCAAAGATCCCCATGTATCGTGGAGCAAAAGCTCCCACGTGCACCTCCAATAACCTCTGGCCACGAGTAGTCCAGCAAGCAAAGTTAGCAAGGCAGTAAACAAGGCAAGAAGTCCAGTGAAGCAGGCAAACCAAGCAAGGCACACAACTCTGAAGTGAATTGGACCTCCTGCTTAATATTATCCAAATATCTGAACACCCCCCCGATCAGATATTATCCAAATATCTGACCACCACCACCACCCAGATCAGATATTATCCGAATATGAAGCACAGCAAAATCCAGACGTCAGCAACAGCACGCAAGTCTCCAAGAATTCAGCATTTGTTCCAGACAAACACCCCTCCCAATAGCATCTCAAGTCTCAGTCCCCAGGTGAGTCTTGTGAAGAGGGGCAGAACACTCTCCTCATGAGTTGTTAGGTTGGTCTGTGCTGCTCCTGCCTCCTTTCCACTCTCTGTGCTGGGGGATCAGGCAGGGGTGGTCCTTGCTCAGCGCCAGAGTTCGGTCACTCATCTGCTCCACTGCCTGCCCTCCCTTCCCCCCTCTCGGTTGTTCTGCACCTATTTTTCCTCGGTGGCAATCCTTCCCAGGCCCAAGGAACCCGGGGCTGCCTGGTCCTCCTCCTCCGGTCATTCCTTCAGAGCCAATGAAGCTGCAACCTCTTCCTCCGTCGGCCCCAGCTCTAGCTTATCCTCCTCCACGGACTCAGGCTCCGACAGGGTCAGGACACAGCATCTGCTATGTAAGAAATATATTAACTTGTCAAAAATAACCTACCATATTGTACTAAAATTGTCAAAAATAACCTACTATAAAATAACCTACTATATTGTATACGCAGATAGTCCTCGAATTATGATCACAACTGAGCCCAAAGTTTCCATTGCTCAGCAAGGCAGCAGTTGTGGGTTTTGCCCCATTTTATGAGCTTCTTGCAATGGTTATTAAGTGAATCGATGCAGTTGTTAAGCTGGTAACATGGTTAAGTACTTTTGGCTTCCCCATTGACTTTGCTTGTCACAAGATTGCAAAAGGTGATCACATGACCCCAGACACTGTAACTATCATAAAAACATGCCATTTGCCAAGTATCCAAATTTTGATCACGTGTCCAGGGAATGCTGTAACAGTTGTATGTGTAAAAATGCTCATAAGTCATTTTTTTCAATGCTGTTTTAACTTCTAATGCTCACCGAATGATTATATATACATACACACACACACACACATATATGCACACACACATATGTGCATGTGCATGTACACATATGCCAATATGTACTCTGCACTAAACAATTGAGTTGAAATACAGAAAGTTTTTTTTTCAGGAAAAGAACTGTAATCTGCAGTTTTTTAACAGATTAACAGAGTTAGAAGGGACCTTGTAGGTCATCTAGTCCAACCCCCCACCCAAGCAGGAGACCCTACACCATTTCTGACAAATGGCCGTCCAATCTCTTCTTGAAAGTCTCAAGTGATGAAGGTCCCACAACTTCCGAAGGCAAGCTGTACCATTGCTTGATTGTTCTCACTGTCAGAAAGTTTCTCCTTCTTTCCAGTTTAAATCTCTCCTTGTTCAGTTTCCATCCATTATTCCTTGTCTGGCCTACAGATGCTTTGGAAAATAGTTTGACCCCTTCCTCTCTGTGGCAGCTCCTCAAATATTGGAAGATTGTTACCATGTCTCCCCTGGTCCTTCTCTTCACTAGACTAGCCATGCCCAGTTTCTGTAACTGTTCTTCATATGTTTTAGTCTCCAGTCCCCTAATCATCCTGGTTGCTCTTCTCTGCACTTCTTCTAGAGTCTCAATATCTTTTTAAAAGTGTTTTTAGTGTTTTTACATGAAGGAAACTTCAGTTGCTACCATACAATAATCAACCTCATGATAACACAGGTGAAAAGCAAAAACATTCTTCAGAAGAGAAAATAAGAGTTAGGTACATTAGTTCTTTATTTCCAAAAACCATTTCCTCCAACTGGCTCACATGACTTTGAAAACTGCTGCTAGGAAAGAACAAGATGGAAAAACATATTTACTTATCTAATTTATAACTGTCTCCGTATGTAAAATAGCAATTAGAAGCAATTCAGCTTTAGTAGTTAAGCAAGAGAAAACGTGCGCTGTTGCTATATTTCCATCACTCATGCTTTGTTATCAATCATCTACTGATTTTTAATAAATATAAGAGTAAAACGTCTATATTAAGTTATATGCTAGCAATGACAAGAATCAGTGTCTAAAGGAAAACAGTATCTGTGGTTCAGGATTGAGTGCTTGGTGCTCTTCTGAGCTTGGTTCTTTACTTACAGACAATTCATTACCAGACTAGGTAACATCAATTGAGAAAAAGAAACTTTGAAAAAGAGAAACCAATACAGATTGGGAGGCTAAATTTGAAGTATGAAATATTTGAAGCAGCAAAGAAAAAAACCCACATAACTTCATAACAGAAGTTTAACCACATTCATAGTACTGTATAACATATTACAGAAGAAGCTAAAATGTTTAGAATACAGTTTTTGAAGAAAAACTGCTCTTTTAAAATAAACATTAAAATTGCTAAAATAGAAGTTAGAATAATCATAGATGTTTAAAGCATAGTATAAAAATATTTTAGCTGCAGTTAGCAGTCAGAAGGAAAAAAAAGACAGAAATAAAAGGGGGGCTACTTAAATACCTTTTTCCTATAATATCCTTTTTTTTTTAAATAATATTTTTAAATTTTATTTTAATCACTATGCCAAACTTCATTCTTTGAATTTTTACTTTTAGCTTTAATACAAATCATATGCAAACTGTATTGCAAAGTTGATGTGAACAGATTCAGATTCTCCAATAAATAGAAGCTGGCTCTTTATTTTGTGGCATTTTTAGGGTTTAGTATGACTATTTTAGCTGAATTTTATCTGCAAAATTAACTGAAGGTATTTTTACAGCTCTGTGTTTCTTATCCAAAAATTTAATAAAACGTCATCAAAAAACAAAACCACATCAGATAATCATGGGGTAATGAATTTGGAAATGTTCTTTATGGAATTGCACCCATTTGTGTTAAATATGATATTTTTTCTAGCAGAAAAACATAAAACAGTAAAAATATATTTTAAGGGAGCATTTATTTAATCTGGGCCTCTATGCACTTGTTTTGGGGGAGGGTTGTCTGGATTAGTATAAACATAGACAGGAGTATCAAAAAAGTCAAGATGGTGGCTGTATAATCAAAGCTCTGCCCTTTCCTTATAGGAGTTGTCTGCAGGATGCACATAAAAATGGGAGGAGGGTTTGATGACAGAGCTATCTCTTGATTTTATTTTTTTAGATACCCCTGAAAGGATTAGAATGTACAGCAGTCTGACTGGGGAATTCTGGGAGTTGAAGTCCAGACACCTAGAATACTGCATCCAGTTTTGGTCACCACACTGTAAAAAGATGTTGAGACTCTAGAAAGAGTACAGCAAAGAACAACAAAGATGATTAGGGGACTGGAGGCTAAGACATATGATGAAGAGTTACAGGAATTGGACATGGCTAGTCTAGTGAAGAGAAGGACCAGGGGAGACATGATAGCCCCTTCCAGATAGGGGCTGCCACAGAGAGGAGGGGGCCAAGCTATTTTCCAAAGCGTCTGAAGGCCAGACAAGGTATAATGGATGGAAACTGAACAAGGAGAGATTCAACCTGGAAATAAGGAGAAATGTTTTGACAATCAACCAATGGAACAGCTTGCCTTCAGAAGTTGTGGGAGCTTCATCACTGAAAGCTTTCAAGAAGAAACTAGACCGCCATCTGTCAGAAATGGTGTAGGGCCTGCTGCTTGGGTGGGGGGTTGGCCTAGATGGCCTACAAAATCCCTTCCAACTCTTGTTAATCTGTATCTTAAAGTTGCTAAGGTTGAGAAACTATCATATAAGGTGTAGAGATTGCCTTTAAACTGATCTGTATGAAAACATCCGTTGCTGTTATTTTTACAGTATGCTTTAAAACTCGTATGAATTGTAAGCAGCCCTATAACAAGACAGCATGTAAATAGGTACATAAATGAATAAATAACAGGAAAATGCTTCTGTTGCCGCCACTATAGTTCAGGATAATTTAGGCTTTCGTATTCATGAGTTGAAAGAAAAATAAAGATAGTATCATGAGTATATGGCAAAAATGATGCTGCCCAGATAATTTACATGGTTATGTTAACGTTTCTGTTGAAAAACTTTTATTCTCTCTTTGTTGACTTGTTTTATAGCTCATGAAAGGTGTTTTTTTTCTTTTCCCCTCAGATAAGAAACCAATTAGTATAGACAGGTAGTGCTCACTTAATGACAGTAATTGCAACCAGAATTTCCATCACTGTAACACAGTCATAATGCATGATGTCAGACGACTGTTCTAGTTAGTGACAGCAGTCCCCAGTTACCACTTAAGCAAGGACTGCACAGGTTGCTAAGTGATGATCATGACTTTCTCCAGATTCTCCATTTACTTTGTTTGTTGGAAGCCAGCAGGAAAGATGGCAAATTGAAATTATCTAATTGTGGGTCACTGCAATTGTCAGAAATCCAGGCCGGTTGCTGTGTGCCTGGATTGTGATCACTTGACTGTGAGGGCACTTCAAGGACCAGTTATAAGTGTTATTCATTCAGCGCCACTGCAAATTTGAACAGTTGATGAACAAGTGGTTATTAAATGAGGATCATCTTATTATGCTGGTAGATTCTACCTGGTAGCAATTAAGATCCCTAAACAAGGAGCATGAGTAAACTCACAGAAACCCTTTTATTCTGTATCTAATAATGAGCTGCGGTGGCACAGTGGTTAAAGTGCAGTACTGCAGGCTACTTCTGCTGATTGCCAGCTGCCAGCAGTTTGGCAGATCGAACCTCACCAGGCTCAAGGTTGACTCAGCCTTCCATCCTTCCGAGGTCATTAAAATGTGGA
This sequence comes from Oxyrhabdium leporinum, assembly GCA_032468155.1. Taxonomy (NCBI): domain Eukaryota; kingdom Metazoa; phylum Chordata; class Lepidosauria; order Squamata; family Cyclocoridae; genus Oxyrhabdium; species Oxyrhabdium leporinum. The sequence goes on along the minus strand of JANHFL010001698.1, from coordinate 77,076 downwards.
GCCAGATTGTTGGGGGAAATACGCTTACTCTGTAAACTGCTTAGAGAGGGTTGCAAAGCACTGTAAAGCGGTATGTAAGTCTAAGTGCTAGTGCTGATGCTAGTATCTATATATCCTTTTTATAACTACAGAGCCCTCTTCGTTTTAATTAATAATTTTGGTAAAGAGTTTTGTAGGAAGATGTTAAGGTTTTAATACACTGTATATAATATTATATCAGCAATACTAGTTTTTAGTGTTTTTAATCTCTTATAAATTCCAGAATGATTACTGAAATGTCTAATTTTTGACTTTATTTTATCGTGGTATATGATCAAAATAAAGATTGGATGGATGGATGGATGTTGCCTGGACATATTGCAAGCAGAGAAAAGCCCATTTATTATGTCATGTGTTAAATGTTTAAAGCGAGGTTGTCCCAGATTCAGTCCTTATTAGATAAGCCTTACTTGTTTTTGCAGTATCAGTCCATTAACAACCAATTTTCACCGTGGAATTCTTTTCTGCTGCATTTTCATCTTGTAAATGTGATAGAAACTAGTTAGGAGCCGATACCATCTTATTTATGGAATTAAACTCAGTGGACCAATAACTTTGGGATTGCTGTTAAACCCAGAGTCCTGTTTCCCTCCTTTTAATAAAAAAATGATAATATGATTATCTCTCCCTGAACCAAAATTGGTGGGAAGGAATTGAGCTGGCTTTGCAGAAGATACAACAGTGGCAAAGTCATCTTTCATTGGCACAAGTTCAAAGGGAAGAGTATTAATGTCAGCAAGCTTTTAAAATTACGTGAGGCATTTCATGGGATAGAACTAAAAACCTGCTAATGGTCCATAGCAAGTTTAGTTCCAAATGGAAATATTTTCATATAGCTTAGTTGCATTATATATTTGCCACTGATGTGTCCCAGGTGAATTTTATTGAAATCTGAAGCGTAGCCTGAAAACAATATATTGCAATATAAAAAGTGTAATAAGGTGCCTTATCCATTTAAAACAGAACTACAAACATTTCACTGTTAAGTGAAAGACAATGATGAGACAAATTCATTTTATTTTGATACTGTTCTTACTCCCAAAGACGTCTAGTAAACTGTATTATACAAAAGAAAAAAAAATCAACAGTTAAAATCCACAATAAAACCACCAATTCTAAACAAGACAAGGTAAAGATTTTGTTAATTTTAAAAGAAGGTAGCCTTGTGCTGGGCAACTTGTTTTCCTACGTACTACACATCTGGGAATTTTGCAAGAAATAGAGATGATGGCATTGTATCAGTACTGCTGGCCCTATGTTTAGCAGGATTTTAGCCCCACTAGATAGACCAGGTAAGGAAATCAACTCCTTGGCACTCTCTTCAGAGGAGCAACCATGAAATCGCCATTCTCAGGACTCACAGCAGAGATCTAATGCAGTGTCTAGAAACTATAGCATCCCCACACATACAACCAAAAGTACAGATCCATTCATAATAAAAAAGAGAAGTCACATATGTAATGGGATGTATGGATGATCTTGCGAGAATGAGAAGAAAAGACGTAGGAAACAATGTGACAAGAAAGATAGCAGCCCTCAGTCACTTACCAGTCAGAGAAAAAGGTTTAGGAAGGATCTACCTTACTATGTCAAACAGTTAAGAGGCAGAAAATTTGTGCCTTTCGATTTGCAACATTGGTTCAAGCCCTCACAGGAAAACTAAACAGGAAACATGACAAGATGAACCAATTCTACTTAATGTAAAGCTACGTTAATATAATATTGCAAGTCTGAAGATACAAATTTCTGGCTTCCACTTGCAACTGTTTGATCCGTTAGGGTTGCTCCTTCCAAGTTTCTTTCTCTGACTGTTAACTGACTGTGGGGGTCTTACACCTTTTGTCTGATTGTTCATTAGGGTCCCAACCCCCGGGCTGCAGACCAGTACCATCAGTCCACGGCCATTGAAAACCGGGCCGTGCAAGCAGAGGCAAGCGCATGAAGTTTCATTTCTGCATGCTCAGGATTAGGTTGTGCACGCAAAACCATCCCCTCCTTCCCCCCTGCTGTCATCACCACCGTTGCCGGTCCATGAAGCCAGAAAGGCTGGGGACCACTGTCCTAGGCTGCAACTCTTCAAGATCTTCAATGGAATAAAATTCACAAGGGAAAAACAACAACACATTACCCTTCCTGGATATCCTCATCAGCAAAGGAAATGCTGGCAAATTAGAAATGCGAGTCTTTTGAAAAACAACTCAGACTATCCAAGTGTTCTGCTACCAAAGTAAAAACCCAACCCCCCACAAGAGAAGCTGTTTAAGAACATTATGCAGATATCCACAAATGCACTGCAGAGCAGCAAGCCAGAACACCAGTAAAAGGAAACGGACTGCTATACAACATCTTTCAACAAAATGGATATCATGCAACTTTATCAAAATTGCCTGACCATTCAACCCACTACAGAATAACCAACCCAAGCTATGAAACTATCAAAAATGTATCAGAAACAATTGACAGACTATTAAGAACCACATGGTGTTACCATAGTACACCAAACACCCAAAGTCCTCCAAGAAATATTAAATAAACCAAAACACCTAGCAGTTTAAGAAGAAAAAAAATCAGATGTCATCTACAATATACAGTATAAGGACTGTAAGCCAATATAGGGCAGATGAGCAGAAGATTAGCAGAGTTCATCCGTGCACCAATTAGCACTCAGAGGATACTCCTGAACTCCTTGATCTCACAGACACATGGATGGGCTCAACTATATTTTCAGTTGGGAAACTGTGAGCATCCTAGGCCAAGCTACATGCAAAACACTAGGGAATTCCTGGAAGCTTGGCATTCAGACAAATTAGTCATCAATAGAAACAGAGAAATAAACTGCATTTACACACCATCCAAAAGACACAATAAGAAAGCTAAGAAGGAAACAAAAAGACCAGAACACATCCTCCCTTAGCAGTCAACACCCAGATAAATGGGAATTAACAGAAGGCAAACAATCAAGCAGAACACAATCCAGGAGAGAAGCAACCTAGAACTAAGGAGAAATTTCCTGACAGAACAATTAATCAGTGGAACAACTTGCCTCCAGAAGCTGTGAATGCGCCAACACTGGAAGTTTTTAAGAAGAGATTAGATAACCATTTGTCTGAAATGGCATAGAGTTTCCTACCTAAGCAGGGGGTTGGACTAGAAGACCTCCTAGATCCCTTCCAACTCTGTTATTTGTTCTATTCCAGCACAATTCTCAAGGAACTACCACATCTCCACCAGAAGCTGCCAGGGCAAACTACTGTATATAAACAGAGAGCAAACCCCATACTCATAACACTGATAATGTTACCTAGTTGCATCGTGAAACATCTGCAAGCAGACAGCTAAGTTCAGGACTCCAGTTTTAAGATGTCCTTGGGGTTGTTGTTTTTCTTTCTGTTTTCCAAAGGATAATTCAGCTACACCTGCTGAAAGTTTAGCCTGCTTTCTCAGTCACTTACTACAGTTGTGTGATCAGTTATTTTACTGCAGTGGGTTAAATTATTCTATTTAAATGTTTTATTTTAATAATTGTTTATGTGTGCTACAGAAACAATGCAGGGCATACAGAGACAAATAACCGAACTTAAGGAGTGGAAGAAGGTGTGCCTCCACTTACCGGAGTAGTTAACCACCAGGGCCCCAAATTTAGTTGTGGTTTCCTCATGCCAATCTCTCATGCCTCCCTGAGCATTACGTCTTATCTTCATATTTTACAGCAGCATTTGGGATGGCCTAAATGCTGTAGCATCCACTTTTCTTGTACTGAGATATAAAAAAGAAACCAACGTCTCCCTCTTGGGGATTTCTTTATTTTAAGAACGAATTAAATTTTTAGTCCTATTCCCAGGGAAACTAAACATAGGAAAAACTAGTTTGGCGAGCCTGCGCAAACCTATTCCTCTTCTTGTGACATCTCTCTCCGTCTACCTTTAGATTTGCATAGGATCTTCCATTTGATCTGATGTGTCATCCTCCGAGTCTTGGATGTGCCGGGGAGAGAACGATGGAATTGGAGTCGGAAACACGTAGAAGGAAGACCCAGTTTGGGGGAAGCAAAGTAGCGTTGCATGGACCAACGCCTTTTCTTTTAACGACTAAGGCCGGGCAGCGTGGCTGCTCGACCAATAGCCCGGATTCAGATCGGAAAGGGGAAATCTTATCTCCCGGTTTCTCTTTTTCCTACTCTGCTCAGCCGCTCCATTCATCTCCTTTCGCTCCCTCCTCCTCCTCCTCTTCCTCCTCCATCTCCTCAGCGTCGTCTGTTGGCCTCCTCCCTTCCCCTCCCCTCCCCCGGTCTCCTCCCCGCCGGCTCAGTTTTGCTCTTCCAGCTTCAGCTGTAACTCAGTCGCCGCCGCCGCCGCCGCTGCCGCTGCTGCCGTCGCCGGCTCCGGAAAATGTCTGAGCGCGGCGGCTTCTATAAGCAGGATTTGAATAAAACAGTGTGGGAGGTTCCTCAGCGCTATCAGCACTTGACTCCGGTGGGCTCGGGGGCTTACGGCTCCGTCTGGTAGGTGCCGGAGGGGGAAGGCAGCGGGGCAGGTGCCGGGATGCGCTTTCGGGCATCTCTATCCGGGGTGGGAGGCAGAGGATCTCCAAGTGAAGGCTTAGGGTAACAACTCCCCCCCCCACCGTTCGCCCCTCCATTTAGGAACTAACAATGCGGAACGGCTTAACTCGCAAAAAAAACAAAAAAAACCAAACCCAACAACCACACGAACACACGGCCTGTCTTGTGCTGGGCGTGTGTGGAGATCGAGGACGCGCACAATGGGAACACCCACAGCCTTGCAAGGCTCCGGTGGCATCTGAAAAGAGACCCCGGTTGCTTGGCATGGAATAATTGACGGGGGAGGGGGGAGGCTGGGGGAGACCGTCGCCACCGGCAGGTAGCAAGGCCGACTTGTGTTTAAAAAAAACAAAAACAGCCTCGTGTCCCGTCCCCCTCCCGGGGGGGGAGGAAGGGGGTCACTTAGAACCTAGTGCTTAAGTTCACACAATAGGCCAAGCTTCAGTTTTAATTTTGTCTGGGCTGCATGTGTTTGGGTGGGTGCGAAGGAGAGATCGCGCGCCTGGGCGCTTTTGGGAAGCGGGGGTGGGGGGTGGGGGGGTCTTCGTTTCGTTTGCGACCCACCCAAGCCCTTTGGCTAGTTGTACGCTTCGCCGACTTGTTCAAACCGGCAAGTGGGTTACATACAGTTAAGGCAGGCGGGGAATTTGGGTGGAGAGAAGGAGCGATGCAGCACACTGAATTACAGGCCCAGATAATGTGCGAGAGAAGAACGCCTTCACGGTCTGATTTGCTTGGTGGAGTATTTGACTTTAACAATAAGTGTTTATTCTATCGCTGATGACTTGCAGGAAGCAAGAGGCCAAAGGGGGAGGGAAATATTGGGAAGGTGGGGGGGGGTTGTCAATGCATAGAACTTGATCCTACTTAGTGTATATAAAAATAATTGTTTTGGGGGGGATCAAAAGAGGCACTGGAAAAACGCTCTTGAAAAAAGAACTGCAAGTAATGAGGCAGATCGAGCAGGGCTTTTAATAAAGTCGTGGGACCTTTTTCAGGCAAACATCAGAGTTGATCATCTTTTGTTTGGACCAGGCGTAGGCAGAGCCTGAGTGTGTATGAGTGGTGTGCAAAAGGTGTGCAGTGCAATGGGCTTTTGTTTGTCTTGCTTGTTGCTCTGAATTGTGCAATCCAGTGGGTTTGTGTTCAGATTCCTGTCTCTTCCCTGCCCCCACTGGGCTTTGGAGCAGAGACAGGACTCTCACAATGCAATTCAGCCTGGAATTCTTCCCAGGTTGCTAAGGGTAACCCCAGACCATGCCAGCTACTGAAAGAGGTTTCCCCAGGCTATTTTTAAAGACCTTCCTTCTTTCTGCACTGAACTGCCACCGGGAATAGCACTTTAGTAGGGAGATGCTTTTCTTCCTACAGCTATTAAGATCAAATCTGAAGTGCTGTTTTAGAACCTGCTAGCAATATTTTGGGGAGATGCACTAGCCTTAATGAAGTGCACTCTATAGAGAATTGAGCAACCCCAGTTCTCTAGATCCCTATTGCAAACAATTGTTATCTTTCCTGTTTATGTATCACATGATTGCTACGTACCATGTGGTGTTCCTTTGGGTTAACTGTTATTCAAGTAATTAAAAATTATGCATCAAGGTTTATGTTGTTAGTGTTTGTTTAATTAGACCTCAGGCTAAAAGGCCATGTTTAAACAAATCTCTAGATGAGAAATCAGTTGGGGGGAAAGTAAACCAAGGCATGTGACTTGGGCTGGCTGATAGAAGAAAGAAAGAATATTACATAGAAAGAATATACAAGAAAAAGACATAACCTTAGCTTTGTTTGTTTTCTTTTGTGCAGTCAGAAGTAAGTGGAGTTTGGGAGTAAATGGGACAAGTTTTCAATGTGAAAGCAATTTATATTAGAGCCTCTGCTATTTAACTTATTAAAAATATGTGTGTCCTGAGAAGTAAGGCAGCCAAGTTTCTGAATGTCACCAAATAATTCTAAAGTGAATTTTAAAGGAGCTGGCCAAAAACTGCAGACATTTAATCTCTTTAAGTTGGATGTATGACTAGCAGAACAGCAAACAAGATTTGGTACACTAAAGTACAAGGAGAGATACCAGGGGCCAAAGTGAAAAAAGTACTTTTAGATATACCCTAATGAAATTCTGTAATTATCCAGAGGAGTTATTTTTAGTGGATAATGGCAAAAGTTCATTTTGTATGATATGTATAGTTTATATAGTGATTTATAAACAGGATGAAAACATAAATATGATGAATGACCTGGCTAGGCAGAATTTTGTCTTATATAAATTGGTCAGCAGCAGTGTCAAGACAGATCATTAGTTCACAAGATTTTATTACAAATATTTGGAACTTGTCACAGGATGTATTGATTTGTATGAGCTAAATTAGTTTGAGAAGACAAATAGAACATTGTTGGAAAATTGGCTTATCGCTGTTTGCTTAAACAATGAAATGGATCTTTCATGTTCAAAGGCAGGAAACCAAGTCCTATGGACATAAAACAACCAGGGATAGGTATATTTATATCTTGCTTCAGAAATTTCCAGAGAATTTGGCTGACCATTTTGGAAACATGGACTGGACAGGTCAGACTATAAGAGATGTAGTAGCTCTCTTTTACCCAAAGATGCTTTTTCAAAAGGCAACTGGATTTTGTTTTTTCTTGAAGACATTTCACTTCTCATCCAAGACGCTTCTTCAATTCTGATCCTCCACCAGTCAGAGCTGGAAAAACTGAAGAAGCGTCTTGGATGAAAATCAAAATGTCTTCAAGGAAAAACAAAGTCCAGTTGCCTTTTGAAAAAGCACCTTTGGGACAACCGTGACCTGGATGATTGAGTATCTCCATAGACATTTAACTCTCTTTTGCTTTTATTAAGTTTTTATGAACTTTACTGAGGATTGAAGTGTGTTCCATAACTGCCAAGTGTTGATTTTGATATAACTGTTGCTGAGATTATTCAAGTCACAGTGTTGGTATATTTGCTGACAAGGCAATAGCAAACTTCTGCATTCTTTTTAAGAAATCTGCTGGGATGTATCTGTGTGGTCACCAAGAACTGAGATGAGTGCAAGGAGATCTTTAGCCATTAGTCAGTCAGTCAGGCGAACTTTTTCACTTGGGGGTTAATAGGTTCTATTGTGTGTTAAATAGTCCCTTGTAAATGCTTCCTTTATACTACATACATTCTAGTATGCAACATGGCCAATCACTGAGAGTCAGTATGGTGTAACGTTCAGGAGTTGGACTAGACCTGAGAAAGGCAGGTTCAAATCCAACTATAGTTATTGAAGCTCACTGGAAAACTTTGGACCAACCTTTACTTTTCAGACCAGACTTCCTGAACCGTTATGATTATGAGGAAAATTGAAGGAGAGAATGGTCTTTGTGCCACCACGCACTCTTAGAGGGAAGGGAGGATATGCATCTAATGAATTACAGTAAATCAGAGTGATTTTCAGGCAGCTTCACGTAAAGAATAATTTGATCACATGAATAGGAAGATTTATTTATTTATTTATTTCTTTAAACTTTTATACCGCCCCATTCCGAGGACTCGGGGCGGTTCACATAAAAAT
>JANHFL010001698.1:56385-68816 GCA_032468155.1 Oxyrhabdium leporinum | reverse complement strand
TCCCGCTCCAGAAAGGGGCGCAACTGGCGCACCAGGCGAACCTGGTGGAAAGCCCCCCTGGCGACGGCCGCCAGATGATGAAAGCTGAAAGGTCTGGCTGTCTGGTAGTATACACCATTATTCATTCAGATAGCATCTGCATTTTCTGTCTTTCAGGGGGGGGAAACAGACCCAGCTTGTGCCTTAAATGATTAATCAGTGGAGGTGTGAAACTGAGATACATTATTTCTGAGAAATGTAACTATGCAATAGTAAAATAATTCATACACAAACACACACAATAAAAAAGAACTTTCACGGCCTGTGGAGAGAGAGAGAGAGAGATCCTGAACTATCCAAGATAAAAGTCCATTAGTAAGTGTGACTATACAAAAGGCTCTGCTTGAAATACCCACCGAGCTCATCTCTCTGGTAGGATATGTAATTGGGTCTCAGAAGATAAAGAAATAACCAGGCATATTCTTAGTATGAAGATGAATCATAAAGCCACTGTACTTTATGTCAGAGAATCCTCTCTTCAGGCATTGGCAAATTAAATAATCCATAAAAATCATTCCAAAGCCAGTTTGGGCATTTTTAAAATTGTGCAAATAACACCTGAATATTGAGCTTTAACTAGGTTAGAGGTGAGCAACTTGGAAGAATACAAGAATGTGTTCAGGGTGAGGATCACAAAGTGTGGGAGAGACACATCATCCTCAAAGGTCAAGGTGCAGTTCTAAACTGAGCACACCAGAGCCTCTTTTTATCATCTTGAATGCTCTTTTCTGGACATGCTCCAGTTTGTCCATGTCTTTCTCAAAATGGGACATTCAGAACTGGACATGATATTCTAAGTGCAGTCTGATATGGACTACAGAAGAAGGATATCTTCATCTTAATACTCCATATTTAGATTTAACACAGTTGAGTTCACTTTATCTGAGACTAGCTCACTGTAAAAGGTGTTCATATGTCTTCTTCGTACCAACTGAACCTTTGCACCCCACAAAACAATTGCTAATGAGGTACGGTTCCCTTTGTTTAAATGTCAACCACTTAGAAAATGATCTCATTGTGATCACAAATTTCTTAAGCATGTTTGCTCACATCTAATGCTATTGAGTGATCTGAAGCTTTGGGCACTTTTTAAAATCACTTTGGACAGTGTTAGAAGAAATGCTATACGATCATAAGAAAATAAAGTGTATTTGCAGGTAGACTGTCCAAACATTGATTTTTTTTTCTTCCTTTCTGCTTTTGCCAGTGATTTTGCAGAGTCATTGCACAGCTTAATTTCTGAGAAGCTAGTGTAGCAATGTATCAATATCGAGAATTATTCCGACAGCTGCTTTAGATTCTGTCGTAAAAGTGGTAAGAAGAATTACTGTTTTCTGTCCTACATTGGTTACTTTAGGTTAGTTTGCTTATCTCATATTGCTAACTTCGTAATGTTTGTACAACATGCAGATCCTGGCAAAAGTGATTTGTAAGAAAGATGATTCATACAAAACCATCACTTGAAACAATACAGGTAATGCTCGATTTATAGCAATCGATTTAGGGACTGTTCAACGTTAAAACAGAAGAAAGTGACATGTCTGTTTTTCACACGTTCATTACAGCATCCCCATGGTCCTGTGATCAAAATTTGGACATTTGGCAAGTGACTCATTTTTTATGATGGTTGTAGTGTCCCAGGGGTCATGTGATCACCTTTAATGACCTGGCATGCAAAGTCAATGGGGAAGCCAGATTCACTTAATAACCATGCTACTAACTTAACAACTCCAATGATTCACTTAACAACTTGTGGCTAGAAAGGTGGTAAAATGGGGCAAAATTTACTTAACAAATGTTTTACTTAGCAGCATAAATTTTGCACTCAACTGTGGTTGTAAGTTGAGAACTACCTGTACTCATTTGAAATAAAATGCAGAATCCATAAGCTATAAGCTGCACCGCAAACTTTGGCAAAACTGAAGCCTTCCTTGCAACAATAGATTATTTTTTGGTCTCTTAATTGAACCTTTCTATTTGCCCATAATTTGGGTGGTTCACAAAGAAATTTTTCCATTCTTCCTTAGACTCATCATGCTGTAGGAAAATACTTTCTTTTGAACTATGCTGCTCAGAAATTATGCAGACTTTCTATTTACATTCAACTCTTCATCAAATGATTTAAAATGTATTTGATTCTCAGTTGCATACAGGAGGATTACTATTTGATCACAGCTAATTAGAGATTCAGGCTTGAAAATACTGGGTTAGAAACTAGACTCATATCTTTCTTTAGAAATGAAGCGCAGGCTTCTCCTCATGGTTTCTGCAAGGACACAGGGAGATTTATGAAGGTAGTCCTTCACTTACAACCATATTTAGCTCCTGAAGTTATATTGTTAAATGGTATGGTCATTAAATGAGGCATCATATGTAAACACCCCATTTTATGACCTTTTTTTGCTGTGGGTTGTTAAATGAGACATCACATGACTGCAATTTGCAAACTTCGATTCAGACTTCCTTATTAAGATTTTGCTCATTGGAAGCCAGCTGGAAATGGAGATCAAGTATTAACAGAACACTCCAATGAGTTCTAGATCACAGTCACATGACTGACTCTAATAAGTGCGAGGTGGCAGCCTCGAAGCTTCCAAGTAATATATGGCTTCCAAGACATGAGGACAGGTTGGAAGTCATATTTGTCAGTGCCGTTGTAACTTTGAACAGTCATTAAATGAACGGTAACTTGTATCGCTCTCAGCCCCCTGAAAGATGACAAAAAAATCATATTATTTATCATTGGCAGTCCATCAGCTTCCTAGTCCCTCACTTTTCTGACATTTAATTTCAGGTTAAAGGTTCTGGTAACTCAGGTTAGTGATAAAATTTGAGTGATAAAATTCATTCATCAATAAAAATGTTGTTCCCATCAATAATAATTTGCTCCCAGCTATAATAATTTTTAATACAACTTCATGCGGTTTCTGAACAGCATGTGTGCAGTTTTTGATTGAGGTTAATATAATGTCATTAATTAGTGTAACAAGTCTTTGGCTTGTACAGTAGAATCTCAGGTGACGACTATAATCCGTTCCATGAATTCGGTCATCACCAGAAGTGCATGCGCATAAAAAAAAATGGTGTGGCGCAGAAGGGGAAATCGGTGCATATGTGGTATTCAGATATGATTAGTGACTAACCTGTGATGACCCAGGGCAAGGCACAGAGATAACACGAACAGCTGGCAGTTCAAGCTGGCCCTTTTGTGCTCCAAATTTCCCCCAAACGCTCCCACATTGCTGACAAGTCCCTTAGCAGGGTGATAGTAAACCCCCCCACAAACCTCAAGCAGCCTCTGGTTGCAATTAGTCCAGCCTAGCGCTGTCTGCACCAAGGCTGCATGGCAATAAAGCTCAAATGTATTTGGTAAAATGAGCAAAGCAAGGAATTCAGGGAGCAAAATATCCAGATAATCAGTCCAGAAAACCATGCAGGAATGCAAGGATTCTTGGCACATTCAAACATCAGCACACAACACTTCTGGAACTTTGAACTCAGATACAATCCTTTTTGTAATGAGGGATTCTACAGTTATCTAGGAAGTGTTAACTCATCTCCAGACTTTGTTGTCATGTTTTCAAGTGGGGAATAGTGTGTCGTGCTGTGTTAGTGTTAACTACCTTGGAAGAGAGCAGTGACTGAGTTATAAAGGATAATTGATTATAATTCACTTTGTTGTGCATAACCCTCTGAAAATTTCATAATAGTGGGGAAAGAAAGTAAATTATATGATTATAATAATCTTCATACTGAGTAATACTCTTCATAATAAAACAATCACATATTGCGGGGTGGGTACCCTTCATTATAGCAATCCTAAAGGCTTCCTGACATAGCAGCTTCTCTAAATGATTCCAGGATTGGAATTGTCTAACCTGGAATGGAGTTTGCTCCAAGGAAGAGGAGAGGCAATGCAGAAGGCCTCCTTGTGACCCTTAACTATATCGCTCCTTCAGAAATGGGATTGAAAAAGTGTTCTCCCTCCTAAATTTAATGGGTAGGAAGAGACCTTTGGGTGAAGGTGGTCTTGAAGGTACCCAGATTCTGAGCCATAGAGGGGTTTAAAGTTATAACTGGCATCTTGAATTGCACCTGAAAGCCAACTTAACAGCCAGTACATTCTTGCAATAATGGGCACCCAAAACCACTTGAGCTGCTGTCTTCTGAAGTAGCTGTACCTTCTTGATGATCTTCAGTAGCAGTTTCCTGTACAATGGATTGCAATAATCCAATTGAGAGATGACCAAGGCATGAGTGACAAGAGCAGGCTTGCTATAATTCAGTAATGGTTTCAGTAGGTACACATGATAAGCTGTGCAGTGCCCTCCTTAGGCATTAGTTGCTACATTATTTTGAATAGGAGCTGTTAGTCCAAGAAGTTGTTATGAACTTGTGCAGTCCAAGGAGGAATGACCACATTCAGAACCAAAGATGGAATATTGCTGGTCTCAGTTGACAATCTATTTCTGATTTTCGTGTTCAGAACTAATTTATGTAAAACGTCAAAATTATTTAATTCCCCACAGATTTCCCACATACAGCAACAAAACATCAAAACATTTTTTAAAAAAAAAAAACCCCCTATATTTTCACTCGTCTTTGAAAAAATCATCATCTCATCTTTGAAAAAATCTACTATGTTACACCGGTATTACAGGAAAAATACCACTTTCTCACAATCCATATCGAATAAACAAGCGTCCTAATGTGACATCGAAATTTTCTTAAGATACAGAAACATATTTGTGAATACCAGCGCAGAACTCGAATAGCATAGTATTTTAGCTGGAGTCTCAGTACAAAGAATGTGTTTGTTATCTGTCCTTCACGTCAGCAAATTCTCCATTTCCATTTTACAGAATTCTTGGGATGCACAAAAATTTTCTTTCTTTCTTGTTAGCAACCAAAGCTATTCTTGCAAGGGTTTCTTGTGAACTAAAAACTTTTTAGATACTGCAAGTTTCTGTGAAACAAAGAACTGCCTAAATGTAACAACTCGCAAGCCAGAAAAACAATTCTAAGGTCTGATTTTTAAAAAAAAAAATGGCTTTGAACTGATGACAATCCCATGTTACAATCCCATGTTTATAAATTGCAGTTGAGCAAATCATCTGCTTCTTTGTAGCTTCCTTCTATGACATTGTATTCTCTAGATGCTGAGGCCACAATCCTCTTAACTGGAGAGAATGAATTGAAGAATACTATTGAGATCCTCTTGGATTTTCTCCCTTTTGTTCTGCACAACTGAGTATGCCTCATGGAGAATGGGGGAAGCTACAATTTATTTTCCAAGAAAAGAGGAATCTTTCCAAAGAAGCTATAGTGATATTCCCAATCTTGGCTTCCTTTTCCTCTTAAAACTAGGGCAAGAGCAAAATAATAGGAGATGATTTGTGTCTAGAGACATGTCACGCCCAAGCCCTTATTAAGCCAAGGAATCAAGCCATGGTAATGGCCTATGGGAAGAATCAGAGCAGTTTGCAATACAGAGAGATAGCCTTTTAAGTTTTCACCAGGCTTTTTTTTCCTATTTAGCTTGTCATACAGGAAAGTTATTTTGTTTTCATATTCATTTAACTTGATAGGTATATTATGTGCCCAGTCCTTAAAATTCTGCTGGTAAACTTGTATGCAATGACTGAACTAATGCTTCCTTTGATATTTAGTTGTGGGGATGTGCTAGTAACATTTTGAACTGGAACATGTGCTCAGTCTTCTCTAATGAAACTAGATAGATGAAGAAGTAGTTTCCAAAATAAATGGTAAAGATTTGGTTTTGATTTGGTTTAGTCAAGCTTGATTCCAATGTAAATTATGTTATTGAGCATAATAAAACTCCTTGTGCACAGCTCTGGGGATGAAACCAATGAATGGGGTCTTATTATGGAAAGTCCTATCAGGCATAATGTAGCTTGATCATGGCCAGCTGCAAAACTCAAAAGTTTCACTAAATTCTGTGTAGTTCAGCTCTCAAACACAGAGCTGAAGTCATTGAAGTATCCACATATTTTTTTTCTGGGAAGTGGCTTGCTTTTGCCTTTTTCCACAAAGCGTTTTATTTTTTCAATTTTCCAGTCTCCTTCAGCATCTTGATATCTCCCTTACAAGTAGTAAGCAGGTGAACATGGCTCAACTTCTGAACTCAGACAAGGTCACTTTAGTGCTATTACATGCTGATATTGTCAAAAACAAAAGATAGATGGGATTGTTAATTAAAGAACTGAATAGTTGGCTTTTTATCATTAAATCTTTATTAAAGGTAACTTTGTGTTTAGGAGATGAACTCCACAGAATTTAGTGAAACTTTTGAGTTTTCTAGCTTGCCATGATCAGTCAAGCTACATGATGCCTGATAAGACTTTGCATAGTAAAGCCCCATTCGTTGATTTCATCCCCAGTGCTGTGCACAAGGAGTTTTGTTATGCTCAGTAACATAATTCACATTGGAATCAGCAAAATGTTTTACAATCCCTCAGGGGCATAAAAAGAGGAAGAGGGTTTGGGAGGAGAACATTTGAAAATAGTGTTTGGAATGCAGAGTTGCGCAAAAAGACTTTCATGGAAACAACTTCAACAAATAAAACACTCACTTTTAAGTAGTTCCACTCAATTGCTTCAGATTCTTTCTTCATTCTTCTTTCACATGCTTTCGATTCAAGGACATGCTTCTGAAAATCAAACTTGGGAAGGGGTTGCCAGTACAAAAATATAGCAAAGGCTTTCCGTATAACAATAAACTAACCAGAATTTTGTTACGTTTCTTTATGGCAGCGGTCCCCAACCCCCGGGCCGTGGCCCACTACTGGGCCTTGAGCCATTCGGAAATGGGACACGGAAATGGGTGAGGAGGCCCGCGCATTCCCACTTGCACGAGCAGCATGTGTGCGCATGTGCAAGGGCTCCATTTTTGTAAGCGGTGGGTACGCGTGCCTGCTGCTTGCACAAATGGAGCTGCATGTGCGCATGCTTGCCCGTCACTCGTGCCAAACCCTATTTCCTCTCCCCTCACCAGTCCGCAAAGCCAGAAAGGTTGGAGAACTCTGCTTTATGGGATATACTTGGGAATGTCATAAAAATTCAAGATAGCAATATCAAACCATAGCTAGCGAATGAGAGAGAGAGATCTGCTTGCAGTATTATTTTAAAAAAAAAAACGCGTTGAAGAAAGGCAATTCAGAAATCGGCTGTAAAGTTTTCTTAAAACTTGTCACTGGCATAATTATTTGAGAGTGGTCTACACCAAAGACTACCCCTGGAAGCTTCTTACCTTTAGTCTCTGTTGTTTTAATTGAACTCCAAAGGGTTTGACCAGGAAGCCCCTAGCCTTACGAAATCTAGAGTAAGACAGTGGGACAGATTTCCAGGGATTTGTAATGAACAATCAAAATGACTTTTTCAAAGCTTTTCAGGATGGCTGGGGCTATGCTTGAGTGCCAACATTTTGGATTTGAAATACTGTCTGTTTCCCTTTGTATACCAAGCTAACTTCTCTCTTTCTCTCCCTCTCCCTCCCTCCCCCTCCTTCTGTGTGTGTGTGTGTGCGCACGCGCGCATGCATGAGTGTTCTATATTGCCTAAAAGAAATATGGAAAGATTCATCATCTCACTGTTTCTCTCCTGTTTGTTAAGAAAGGTTGTTACTTTGCATCTACTGGGAATCTAAGCAAGCTGATACAAAGGAACTACCTATTTCTGTTTTTGGCAGCACACTCGCTCACCTGCATGCAATCCTATATACTTTCCAGCATAGAATTCCTGGATTTCTGCAGCAGGATAAATTACTCAATGCAAAGCTTCATTAAATCTCAATGTTGAACACTTACAAACCCTTTATTACGTAGGTTAGCGACATATATTTTAATAGAACTTTAAACATTCAAATTGTGAAATATCAGTCTCTGCCAAGATACGTAACATTTGGTATATGTAGTTGAGTTCTAAGCATGACAGGTCACCTAAATGAAGCAAATATGCACAGGACCAATATTCATAGTCTTGAATGTTTTGCTTTTGGATTGCATTGGATGATGACAGTGGCTATTATTGTTTTCAAGGAAGAAAGATTCTGAATCACCCAAGGTTAACTGAAATGATCAAGTGCATTTATTGGGAAAGCTTGTTTACTGCGAGTGGTGCCTGAAGCAATCTTTTATAGCATTGTAAATTGGTATATTTTAATTAATGGTGTACATTAGAGGGTTACATTACAGTATATCAATATTTGGCAGGCATAATTAGCATTTGATATATCTAGACAGGGTGGCAGACTCTCTAATGAATAGAGGCTTCAGTCTGTTCTCCAGTGGCCCAGAATTCAGATCTTGATGCTCCCAAGGCAATCTTGCCTTGAAGACATTGAAGACAGGGAGCCAAATTAAGGAGACTGATTCTCTGGGTATTCCTCAAGGTAGATTGGAAAGAGGTATCACTTGGGGATAATCCTTGGGTGGTTATTATAAAAAACACAAAATTTGTTAAGTGTCAGAGGTTGTTGTTACAAAATAAAGGCAAAACTTGGGATAGTTTCCCTGTCCCAAAAGGAAGCATAACTAAGGTTCACATATCAGAAATGTTTTAGCTTTAATTCAGATATTCAGGACTGTTCTGTGAAAATGCAATCTGAACAGGAGAACCTGGGAACAGTTCAGTTTATTTTTCTTTAGGAGTTTTGTTCCTGCAAGATTAACTCAGGGAAAAGAGTAGCTATTCCCCTATATGAATTAAGGTTTCTCTGACTCTGAACTGGATCCACTGGCTACATTCAAGTGATTGTCCCTTCCTGCATAAGGAGTTAAGTTTACGTTTGCCTTCTACAACTTTGAGTGATGTGCCATCAAGTGTCTTTTGGCTCCCAGTGGCCACATATAATTTCTCCATGAATCCTTAACCTGATCTTCCAGGTCTTCCAACAGTGGACTCAGTTCCATTGCAACTGAGTTCATCCACTTTCCTGCTGGTCATCTGCATCTCTCTCCTTCCACTTTCCCCAATATTAGAACTTTTTCCAGAGAGCCAGTTCTTCGCATGTCATGTCTGAAGTAGGATGTCTGAGCCAGTCATTTGTGCCCCAAGTGAGAACTCAGGCTTGATTTGTTCGATGATCCAATCATTTGTTTTCTCAGCTGCCATGGTATTCTCACACTTTTCCAACACCAAAGTTCAAAACCATCAATAGTCTTCTGCCTGTTTCTTCAAAATCCAATTTTTGCTTCCATAGAATTTTGTGGGGAATACCATGGCTGGCACAGGTGGGATCTTTGTAGGTACAGGCACATCACAGTATCTCAATAAATCCAAAAACTTCATGGCTGCTTTACCAGGTACTAATATGAAATATTTGACTGTTTGTTCTTTCCCTGTTGATAGTTGACCTAAATGGCAGAAGTTATCAAACATTTACCAACCTTCCTTCCCAGAGGGTCTACCTCTTGATCATCTTTATATTAAAATTGAATCCTATTTTTTTCACTGTGTTCCTTAATTTGTATTGCTAGAGCCTGCAGATCCTTTGGGGTTTTGCTATCTGGATAGTGTTATCAGCATAGTGCAAACTATTGCCTTTTTTTTCAGTGTTAAAACCATGCTCATCTTCCTCCAGTTCATCTTCCCTTAATATATATTCAGCATGTAAGTTGAATAAATAAGGGGGAGTATACAGCCATGTCATATTCTTTTGCCATCTTAGAGCTAATCTGTTTTACCTTGTTTTTTTCCATATTGTGCTTTCCTGATGTCTGTCTAAGTTTCTCATGGGGCAAGTTACATAAAGATGATGAGTGTTTGACAGACGGATAAGTGGTATGCTGATTTGCCTACCTGTTACAAAGTTTGCAGGTATCCTATGCTATCTCAATCAACTTTAGATGGTCCTGGGGAAGAGCTAGTGCTTGTGGTCCATTCCCTCCCTGAGAACAGAAAAATAAAATTTTATTTTAGTTGGTATATGTTTTGTTTTGTTTTGTTTTGTCTAATCACTGACAAAAATAAATATCAGTCTATCTATCTAGATAGCTAAGTAGCAGATTGTGTTATAGAACTGTTACGGTAACACTTTAAGGAATGCTACAGGGAGATTTAGATTCACAAGACATTGGGGAATGTTTTGGGAGAAGTTGAACATGTAGAAGAGAGATGGAACTAGGATGCTGGTCCTAAAATGAAAAACACAAAAGGGCAATTTTAAAATAGATCTCTAGGAGAAATCCAGTGGGTGCTAGTCAACAATTTTGTCAATGATGGAGTTGGTGTCCATACCAAAATAAAGTAAAGTAAAATTTGATGATGATGATGATGATGATGATGATGATGATGATACTTATACTTGGTTGATACCTTGGTTGATGCCATCAGCAACCCATATCAACCATCATTTCCAGTCAATAATATTGGTGATACATTTTTAAATGTTCAGTTGACTTGAGTTTCATGTTTAATGAATACAAGAGATAATAATAGAATGAGACAGTCATTCCTGAATACAGATTTGTCCTAAATACAGAACAGGAAATTATGAGGTGGAGAGATGTTGCTTAAGAAAGCACTGGAAGATCAGATTCCTGTGATAAAATGTTATAGTTGATCCTGAGAGAATGCAAGAAATTAGGAATGCATGCAGAGGAGAAGTTATTGTAACAACGGGAGGCTTCAGTTATCTGTGCATAGATTAGGAGCATTCATGCATGGATCATGACAAAGAAGCCAGACTATTAAATAATTGCAAGTGATTGTGCCTTAGAATAGTCTTTGAACCATTTAGAGGGGAAAGAACTCTACACTTAATTCTAAGTGGTGTCCAGGATCTGCTGGGAGATACAGCTGCTGTAGAACCAGTTGGAAACAGTGATTCTAATGAGATATAGCAACCACACAAATGAAAAACTGCTAGTAAGGTCCAACATTGATGATTAAGCAGGAGAAGCATTTCAGAAATGAGAGAACTTGTTAAAAAAAGCCACCAAAAGGGAAAAGTGAAGCGACTCGTATCACTTCATAGTGCCTGAAGGTTAATATTAAAACCATAGTAACTCATTCTCTGCTAGACTGTACTTTGCATTAGAAGAACAGATCAACCAAGTGGAGGAAAAGGCAACATGGCTTCCTAGTAGCATCTGGGAAGTCATAACAGTTAAGAAGTCATCCTTCCAGATAAGGAAAATTGTAAGGAAAAAAAGCAATCCAAACTCTGATCAACACCCTTCCCTCCAAATGTAAGTGATGATAAGGACTGCAGAAATAACATTTGAAGAACATATGGCAAAAGCTGTTAAAAGAAACAAGAATAATTTATTTACATATATTTGAAACAGAAAATAAGCAACAGAACAACTGGGCTGTTGGAGGACAGTGAAATGGATGTTTGAGGAAGTTATGAAGATTGCAGAGAACCTCAGTGAGTTCTTTGTCTCTATCTTTACTGGGGAGGATACAGAATTAGGTACCTGGCTTTCTGTTCTCGGGGAGGAAAAAAGAAAGCAAATTGAGACAAGCTATTTTGTGACACCTCAACCAAATGCACTGTAACCAATCACCAGTTTCTGATGACATCTGCTTTTAAACAGAAATCGCTGATCGCTTTATAAAAATATGTAATATCTTACTGAAATTAATTGCATTGCTATAGAACTGGAAGCCAGAAAGGGATCCAGAGGAATTCTGGGAAATTCTCTTTCTATGTGTTTGAGTCAGGTTGATAGAAAGGCATATTGTAGAATTGCAGCTTCATTGCTGGTTAAGTAGCATGATTATATATGGATGTTTAATTATAATGATGTGCAAAATGAAGTTAAGTTCTAATAAAGTTGCATTTTTTTCATGAAAGGAATGAACAGTCATAACTGTTTGAAAATGGAAAGAAAATAAATTGCTGGTTTCAGTTTGAAATGTGAAAATAAAGTGAAACATTTGAGATGAATTTTAAAATATATTTTGATTTTGTTTCAGTTCGGCATATGATACCAAAACAAGGCAGAAGGTGGCAGTGAAAAAGCTTTCAAGACCTTTCCAGTCCCTTATTCATGCTAGAAGGACTTACCGGGAGCTTAGATTACTCAAGCACATGAAACATGAAAATGTGAGTGGAAAGATTGTGTTATGTAAACCTCCAATAGAAATGGCAATTTGTCTTTTGTTTGGTTTTACTGAAGCAGTAATCAGAAAATCCCACATTCATATAGAAGGATAATTTTTCAGAAGCACTTGAACACTTGTTACATTTTTGTGTATCCTCAGTTTACCTCACATTCAAGTGAAGATCAGGTTTGTGGTTCTAATAGAACAGGGGTGTCAAACTCAAGGCCCAGGGGCCAGATGCGGCCCGCAGGGTGCTTAGATCTGGCCCATGGGGCTGCCCTGGAAGTAGCTAAGGACTGGCCCGCAGTGCTTCTGCCAGC